>JANRMT010061414.1:4096829-4140605 GCA_026402145.1 Polypterus bichir lapradei | reverse complement strand
ATCTATCTATCTATCTATCTATCTATCTATCTATCTATCTATCTAATTTTGTGATCCTGCCGACTATACCAAAATATCTATCTTTTTTTTTGATTATTGATGCCTTCCCATCTATTACTCCATAATTATTGCTACATAATACCTTTGGTGTCTTTTATGTACCCATCTATTACTCAATTATATTGTGCCTTGTTATCTTAGTAAATAGTGTTTTTCACATCTATTTATCTTTCTATTTAGTTATCTGTTGCGGTTACCGTATCCTTACTTTTTGATTTACTCTCATATATAACAAACAAACAGATATTTGAGGTGTTTGGTACACCCAGACATTTCTTATTTTTCCAGCAGACCTCTTTACTCGTCTATCCAATAATACGTTCTTAATTGCCCAATAAATGTAAACTTTCCTTGCGTTATGCCATCATTTGTATCAGTTTAAACAATGAAGGGAAGCTTTTAAAGGTGGAAGTGTGAGCCGGTGCCCACTTATTGTTCTAATGTCGGCTGCTTTTTGTTTTTTTTTTGCCTCTCAGCCGAGGCCCAGGCAGGCTCTTTGTCAGGTGGTCCATTTCTTTATCAAGGATCACGTCTTTGAAGGTGAAGACTTAGGAAGGGCCATTCTAATTCTAATCTGTCAAGTGAGAAAGAGATAAAAAGGATTAAGAAGGAACCTCCTGTGATAGCAAATATTATTGAAAATAAAACTAATAGGAATGCGCTGTCGTTTAATGGCACTTACTGGGGGTAACAGCATAACTTTTGAATCTCCTGTGAACATCTGATTCTGTTTTCTTTCCTAGACATTATTTCTTGTATCCTTATGTATCCTGTATGTTGAATGTTTGTCTTATTGCTAAGATAATAATACATTTCAAGTCCAAAATCTCTTCGAAACTAAAAGAGCGTCTACCCTTCAAGACTGAGCACATGCAGACGGCTGCAGACCGGGTCGTGAATGGAGGATGTCCGCTGTGTCCTGTTTATGAGCAGCACGCTAATGCAGAGTCGCTCCTTGTGTAAAGTACAAGCAGACCTGTCATATCTCCATCTTTGACAAAGTAAGTAAACAGAAAAAGCACCAACTGAGCCCCCTAACACACGCTGCACCGGCCACGCGTACGCACCTCACTGGGCAGCAGCCATATTGAAATAATGGATCCCTAGTTTTAGGAACACTTGGAAGGCAAAACACACAAGCCCAGGACTTGAAACCAAATCATAAACTGAAGTCATTTATTTTAATCGTTTATTAGTTATGTAACAGTCCCTCCCATGACCTCGTAAGATAATAGAGGTGTCATTTTGGGAGTTTTAAAGGTCAAGGAGTTTAATGGTCTCTTCTGTATTTTTCAAGTAGGATATTTTGAAGGTGTTGCTTTTGAATGAAGTCATCTTGGACAAAATAACAGGAATGAAATCCTGAAGAATAGGCTACCAGGTGGCTCTCCGTCTTGATGTGTGTGGGCATTGTCTGAACCAGACAGACAGATTTGCGAAAAGGACCAAAAGAAATGTACAAAGTTCATCAACCAGAAGGTAATCCTACCATTTATTAAAGCAAAAAGAGTAAAACCAAAACTATAGTTAAAAATCAAGCCAGAACGTTCAAGGAAATGGTTGACGAAAGGTTTATATCCAATCCCAGACAAATTAGAGCCAAACAGGACGATCCTTAAATAGCTGGGTCACAATCAGGGCTGAATTTTGAGTTCTTAGAGCCTTTTCCTATCATGGAAGCCATTTTGTGTACCGTTGTCAGGCTTGTGTCCTGCATTTCTAGGGGTGGCGTGGCCTCCGGGGGTCACGACCTCGAATTAATCAGCAGACGGAATTAAAGGTCAATGTTTACACCGAGCTTTTGAATCCCCTTTGCGATTATTTTTATGTCTTCCCTGGCTTTTGGCTTCTGGACTGTGATTTTCGCCTGTCATCCAGGTCTTTGTTCACTTCGCTTTATTCTCATTTGTTTCGCCTTTTGAACGCATCTCACAGTTTAACTCAAGAAACTATTCATCTGTTTTCATGCCTGGTCAGGACAGATGATGGCAATGTTGCGCCATCCCGGTGAATTGTGGGAAACGTTACCTACTGTGGGTATCCAGAAAGTGGCTGCACCCTTTGCCCATACAAAATGGCATTAAAAGATAAAATCAATAATAATTAAGCTTTTCATAACCACCTTTAGGTAAAATGCAAACTGTAGTAATCGATACCCCAGAAGACTACGATCACTTTAGAAAAGTGTCTTAAAAAATGAAAGGCAAATCCAATCATAACAATATGGTGATTTGTCTCTGGTCTGAGGTGGTCCGGCATGGCCCCTGGATGGCACGGCCTTCTCCGTCAACAGAACGGCTAACAGACAGAGAGAGAGAGAGAGAGACTGTGTGGTGGCCTCTCCTGAGGATGGAAACCATGCAAACGTCCCTTTATGGTGGCTCTGTGACCCCCAGTCCACCTCAGTCCTCCTGTGTGGGGGTTCGACATCCATCCATCCATTTTCCAACCCGCTGAATCCAAACACAGGGTCACGGGGGTTCTCTGAAGCCAATCCCAGCCAACACAGGGCACAAGGCAGGAACCAATCCTGGGCAGGGTGCCAACCCACCGCAGGACACACACAAACACACCCACACACCAAGCACACACTAAGGCCAATTTAGAATCTCCGATCCACCTAACCTGCATGTCTTTGGACTGTGGGAGGAAACCCATGCAGACACGGGGAGAACATGCAAACTCCACGCAGGGAGGACCCGGGAAGGGAACCCTAACCCTAACCCTAACCCTAAACACGACCGAGACCCCGGTTCAGCTGCATGCAACCATCCACTCCAATTTCAGACAAACAAGATAGAAAGGATACACAGGTAACTGCCGTCCCAAATCTACCTTCTGATCCAGGCTTCCATCCCGTCTCGTATAACTGAAAGGGTCCCTGTCTCTGATTTTAGTGGTCATACAACAACTAAAACGGTGCTCCAGTCAGGTCCACAGAGGGACCCTTGTGAAATCAGTTCCAAGAAGGGGCCATCAGCCCCCTAGTGAGGCGCCAGCCTGCTCGGTTCCTGCTCCTGCATTTCAGCTGAGGGTAAGCAACTTCATGCCAAAGTTCTCACCTGACCTAGCAGGGCCATAAATGTGCCAGAGCAACAGCTGCTTTCTAAAGGATTATTATAATTCCATCTAAATACGTATTTTTATCATAATATTATTACACCATCCTCATAATGACACACTTTAACAACTTCCTTAAACTACATGTGCAGTAGTCTGAAATGTCGCCTAACATAACAGTAAGTACAAGGATGCAAAAGATCACAAACTTTTTTTAATGAAACACTCATATAAAAATGTTATTTTTTATTTTGCAGAATAAAAAAAGATTTTCCCCACTTGTGTGGAAATGACAAAGCTGTGAAAACCCCATGTTGCTTAACAGACAGCCAACGTCATGGCAAACTTTTTTACTTGGAAGAAATCGCTGGCATCACAGGAGTGAATGTCTTGGAAGACAAATTCCTAATCCTTCTGCTTACGCACGCCAGAGGAATGCAATCCTGAAAGAATTGCAAGAAATTGGACTATTGAGGCCAACCTGGGTGCCAAGCGTGGCTCCACTGGCACCGCTTTAAAGAGAAAGCTATAAAGCAAAGCGATTATCTTCTTCCAGTGCTACTCCTGCTGTGGTTTTCATTTTAGTGCCGTCCACAGTGAGCACCTCAAGTTCAAGCCACAAGGCTGCAGATTCTGCTACAACAATAACTTTGAATGTGAAGTCAGCGAAATCCCGTGGCCTACCTGGACGCAGACTCAATCAGCAAGCATGAAAGGAATGCGTGCGAAGACGGGACAGAATCTGAGGTGAACAAATGGACAAGGACTTATGAATTGACATTTTGGACCTATTTTTGTGTATTTTCAATTAATCAGTTTATGGGTATTTGGAATATTTTTAGGAAATATACAGCACACTGTATATGGACAGGTCAGGTCAGGTTGGGGAGCAGGCACTGGTACAGCGCATTGCCACACCCCCCACATGAAGAAACAGCTCGGGATCCTGGTTGGTAAAGGGCAGACATGCATTCCAGTCCCACCCTTTGGAAATGACCCTCTGTCTGTCACAGCCAGGTGTTACGTGGGTGTCCCCTTGGCCTGGTCCAGCCACTTGGGTCCTCAACAATGAGCCAGATCACCATCGGAAAATCGCGCCACATGGCCATAGTGCCGTAACTGATGCTCCCTCACAATTCAGATAATGTGCCTCATTCAGGACTCCGTGAGCATCCGCTCATTCGGGACAAAGTCAAACCAGCGGTACCCAGTACACAGTACCGAAGGAGTCCAATCTTCATCTCAGGTCACTGGACAGCATCCATGTGTATGAACAATATGCAGAAAAAAATGTATTTCTGTCTTGCCAAAAAACAGATAGGTGACTTATTTACTGAGCTAAACAAGGAGATTCGTCTAAATATGAAATCAAAACAAATGAAAACAACTGTACAAGATGTACAGGAGTCACAGACCTCAATATAAAGGCAGTGGGAGGACCCAGCAGCCATGATGCCACAGTGGCCCCGCCTCTCTGGGTTCCACCCACAAAACTCAAGAAATGGCAGAACATTTAAAGAGCTAATAGAGGTTACATGAAAAACAATAATTCAAAAAACAACATTAAAATAGAAAATGCACGTCAGGCAGAGAATAAGTGATGGCTGTGATGCCGTACAAGGACCCTTTGGCCACGTTTTGTAGGATCTCAGGTTTAGTCAAACTGCTCTCAATCAGTTCTTTAGGATATTGACTCCTGCTTACAGTTTTCACTGTGATTTTTATATCTCCCTGCTTTTCTGCTTTCATTGCCAGTTGTGATTTTTCATGTCTGCCTTCAACGGATTTCCTTTAAATCACAACAGTAGGATGTCAAAGTGCACAGATTGAACAGATAGAATGGACTGAAGCGGTTAACAAGGTGCGGTTGTAGTACCGTGTTCAGCTGAGATATATTGTACATACAGTACTACAGCGTTTCTCAACCTTTAAGTATTTGTGACCTGAGTTTTCATAACAGTTTTAATCGCGCCCCCCCTAACATTTTTTTGAAATGTAGATGCATATTTTATTATACCTACTTAACTTTTATTGACATTTATCTAACTCTATATTTATTGTTCTAGTATCAGAATGTAGTTTAAGTTAATTTGTTTTGGTTTCAACAGGTGTTTTTTTCATATTTTTGATGTGGGACTGGACCGCGTGTGTGCCTGGGGGGTTGCCAACCAGGATCTCGAGTTGTTTCATCATGTGTTGTACCAGTGCCTGCTCACCAACTTGACTTGACTTGATTTGACTTGGGGCTTCTTCTCCAGTATCCATTGCCTTCCTCATTGTTTCCATTACACTAAAACTTTCAGATTATAAATTTTCTTTTCTTTTGTATGCTCTTATGTTGTTTGAAATGCAGCAAGTCTTAATCTATATGTTTCCTTTGGAAACCTGTAGCTACTTTGTTTCTGACTAATGTTATTACCTGTTTTTTGTCATTTTAAACTCTAATTTCCCTGTATTTAAGGACCTTCTTTTTAAAATCTTCCAGATTTACTTCCAAGGTTCTCCATTTTTTGTCCACCAGTGGTGCTTCATTTTGTATTTGTTTTCATGTTTCTTATTGTTACTCTCAGTAGTGTTTTATTATCCATATAAATCACGTAATAATGGTGTTGGACATTAACTGTGCTATAAAAAGTAAATCACTTAACCAAAATTTTGGCACCTATTGAAAACTAGCAAAATACCCGCGCTTCGCAGCGGCAAAATACTGCCTCAATATTTTTATTAAGAAAAAAGTAAACATTTTTTAACTGAGGGAAAATATACAAAAAATTATTTGTTAAGGATCTCTTTGTATACCACGTTGTCAGTTCGGCCCCCTGGTTGTAATATGACCGAGCTGTGCGCTGAGCTTACTCTTGAGCATGCAACGTACAGTTGGCCATTTGAAAAGCAATCCTGTCTCAAATCAATGCCAACCTTTTGTAGTGTTTGACCCTGAGACTTATTAATTGTCATTGCGAAGCAGAGCCTTACTGGAAACTGAACGCGTTTGAATTGAAATGGGAGATTAGATGGTATACACAATAACTGTAACGATCGTAATAAACGAACAATAAAACAGCGGAGAACCCGTGGATTAAATAAAAAGGCTGGCCTTATATGGCGTTCGTTTATAAAACAGTGGAGAAGCTGTGAAAAGATGGCTTCCTTGGTGAAGCAACGAAAGGAATGAACGCACCGCAGCGAAGAACGGCCTTATATAGGCAGGCAGTCAGTTACGTGGGAGGCGTGCTCATTTCCGCAGCAGCCGCACTTATGAATATGCTAAGCATAGTCCTTCACCCGCGAATATTTACCTTATATGGGCAGGCAGTCAATTACGTGGGAGGCGTGCTCATTTCCGCAGCAGCTGCACTTATGAATATGCTAAGCACAGTCTTTCACCTGCGAATATTTGTGATTAAATAAAAAGGCTGCTTCCTTGGCGAGGCAAGGAAAAAGGACGGCCTTATATGGCGTTCATTTATAAAACACAATAACTATAACAATCGTAATAAACGAACAATAAAACAGCGCAGAACCTGTGGATTAAATAAAAAGGCTGCTTCCTTGGCGAAGCAAGGAAAAACGACGGCCTTATATGGGCAGGCAGTCAATTACGTGGGAGGCGTGTTGATTTCCGCAGCAGCCGCACTTATGAACATGCTATGCACAGTCCTTCACCCGCAAGCAAGGAAAAAGGACGGCCTTATATGTCGTTCGTTTATAAAACAGTGGAGAAGCTGTGAAAAGGCTGCTTCCTTGGTGAAGCAAGGAAAGGAATGACCACACCGCAGCGAAGAATGCCCTTATATGGGCAGGCAGTCAATTACGTGGGAGGTGTTCTCATTTCCGCAGCAGCCGCACTTATGAATATGCTAAGCATAGTCCTTCACCCGCGAATATTTACCTTATATGGGCAGGCACTCAATTACGTGGGAGGCGTGATGACGCGAGATGCAAGACGCAACTCCGCCTCACACGGCGACCGAGCTGCCCGCTATGGCTGTATACAGTATACGAAAGTAGGTTCCAGTTATGACCGTTATGCGTAGAATTTTGAAATGAAACCTGCTTAACTTTTGTAAGTAAGCTGTAAGGAATGAGCCTGCCAAATTTCAGCCTTCTACCTACACGGGAAGTTGGAGAATTAGTGATGAGTCAGTCAGTCAGTCAGTGAGGGCTTTGCCTTTTATTAGTATAGATAAGCAAAACTCCCTGGATTATGTTGTAGAGAGTTTCCTTTTACTAAACAATAACCGGAGCAGCAGTAAGGCAGAGACCTGGCCTGAGATTGAATGAATGAAGACCCAGCCTGCCCTGGGACTTGAGGCAAAACAGAACAAACAGCGCCCTCTTATGAGCACATCCTGTTATGACCGGCGCTAGGACTGCAAATGTGAAGCAATTTCAGAGAGAAAGCTGGCACTGTGTGGAGAACGGACTCGTGCGCCCTTAATATTCAATAAGCAGCCACTGAAATGAATGATCACATCTTGTATTTTATGCAGGTCAGTGGCTGGCAGTGCTGCCTCATGGCTCCAGGGAGCTTTCTGTGAGAAGTCCGCATGTTCTTCTCATGTTCGTGTGACATTCTGTGCATGTCCATAAAGATTTATTATTGGTTTCTTCTGCCATCCCTGAAATGTGCAGAGGACTTAAATCTGTGTGTATAAAATAATTGAGTAGAGGCTGGTCTATCCATGACTGGTGGATGTTAGCGAAACCGAAGTTAATCTTAACTTAAAAGCTAACACATCAGCAAGAAAGTACAAACATAAAATGAGAAAACGCATACAAATAAGAAATTTAATTAATTATTATAATCCGAAAACTCACATAAGAGTTCTGCAGTTAAGGTACACGTGTCGCACATGTCTGTCTAAAGCCGTGATTCTTAACCCTTCTTGGAGTCACGGACCCCTTTAAGAATCTAATGAAAGCTATGGACGCCCCCAGAAATATTCACATTAACACAACTTTGCACACAATGAATATAATGTGCTTTATTTATCGAGTATATTTTTGTATGCAAAAAGTAATGGCCACTCATTATAATTATAACTTACAATCCTCTTGCACAAATTAAAACAAATCTACTACTGCTACGTTTTCTACCACCATTACTACTACTAACTCTGCTCTCTTGTTATCTACTTTATTTCAATGAGAAGGTTCTTGTTTGTCTTGAAATAAGAATATGAGAATATGGAGTGGTCTTCGACAAGGTGACACGCATATCATCTTTGACATCCAATCTATTTCGACTTTTCGTTTTGATAGAAGCAAGTGCAGAACATCGCTGATTCACAAAGGTCTGGGGATCAGAGCACTCGCAGCTCGCTTTACCAGCCGACGCTAGGCTCGTGTCAGTGCACACCTGAGTTCCCCAAGACTCGATTATTTTTCTCGTGCAACATTTTTTCCGCCGTTACTTTTCTTGCGCGTTATTTTTCTCACGAGTGTGTAACTCACGCATTAGGCTTAGGTGAGATAAATATCTGCGAGAACAATAACGGCGAGAGAAAAGTCACGTGAGAATGTTAAAATCAACATTATCGGGCTGTTTAGTGAATATAAATGTTCATTTTTATCTGAATCTCACGGACCCCTGAAACCAATCCAAGGACCCCCTAGGGGTCCACGGACCTCAGGTTAAGAACCCCTGCTCTAAAGGGTCACCATCCAAGGTAAGCAATACCACCCTGGGACAAGAGGGGCGCTGTCACTAAACTGTATCGTCTCTTTCTGTTCCCATAGCCCCAAGAAGGCGCCCAATGACGGCCCCTCACTCGTCCCGACTTAGACGGGTAGCACAGGCAGCATATATAAAAATGTACAGTATAAATCAGGCTGGTCACAAATTTGGAATTTAAGATCTGCTTTTGTAGTTGGCAAGTCAACAAGATTCAAAGATGAGCCTTCATTCAAATGATATTGCTTTACCTGTCCTCTGAAATATCCACCGTCATTAAAGGGTAAAGGTCTGGGTGTCTGTCAGTGTATCCGCCTGGTTGCCTTGTCTCTGTCATTCCACAAGATGGCACATCACAGGCATTTTCAGTGAATAAAATGCATTGCATTTCCTATTCCAACATATGGCACATTGCAACCATTAACACATCTTTGGAAAATCCCAAACCAAATGGCATATAACAGAGACATATGTATTGCATGTTGAACTGCAAACCTGAGGTTTGCATTCATTACTCAGATTTCAACCAGCCTTAGACGAGTAGTCCACCTTCATTAAAGTGTCTGTGTGTCTGTGTATCTGTGAGTCTGTCCTGCTGCTACGTCACTGTCATTCCAACAGATGGCGCACCACAATCACTAACACTACTTTTATGAAGCCCATACCAAATGGTACATATCAGAAACAGGTGTGTTGTGCTCATTACTGTTTTCACACTGATAAAACTCAGTAGATGAATAAAGTTGCTGTTGCTGCCATTGCCATTACCCCATCCTTAGCTAGCAGGTGCTTTATCTTAACTTTTTCCTGCATGTAATTCTCACCGTGACTTTTGTCAGTGGCCCCACATAAAATTAATTTCAAAGCTTTTCTTTCATATGGCAATTGAAGTTGGAAAGTATGCACTGAGATAGCTGTAATTCGATATCCTACAATGTACTTTAAGTCTTACATCAGCTGTGAGCATATTACAATAATTTGCTTTTCGACTGACTTCTCGAGATAAGGTTTTGATATTCACTATTAACTGGTACTGCAGAGTGAGGATGTACCATAGACAATGAAGACAATTTGAACCTTGTTACTGACTCTTCAGACACCAGTACAGATTTCTGGGGTGCCAGTCCAGCTAAAACCTCTTTTAATAAACATTTTCCAGCTTAAAAAAATAAATAAAAAAGCAAATGCACACTAATATTTAACAAAGTTGGCATCAGAGAGCATCATCATTTCTGCCTGTCCCTTCAAATGACGCTGTTCTCGCCAGTCCGTCTGTTTAAATGTGTCCCAAGTTGGGAAAGGGCGGAGTTTATTTCACTCACTGGGGGCGGGGCTGCGTCACTTGTCCTTGGGGTGGCTCAGTGCTGCAGGAAGAGCTGGAGGTACTGTTAGTGACAGCACCCCCTCCTGCCTCGCCATGGTATTGACGTGCTTACCAGAGCCGCCCTGGTGGTTCCTATAGTTGTAGCTGTGTGACAACCTACGAAAAGTGGATGGTTGGTCATCAGGCAGATTTAACAGGGATTTGGTGTTAATTATGCTGATTTTCATTTGTGATGTCCACAGTCATCAAGTTTGAATGCTTTTCCTGGGAGAGCAACTTCCAAGGATGTTCAGCTGTAGGACCTTAAATTCACTTGAATCGGTAATTTGTAATCATAGAACTTCACGTTTAAGTGCTGATAAAGCCAAGCGAGGCATGGATGCCACCATAACAGTAAGTGCATCAACATCAATGTGTGAGTGGTGCCTAAAGCGCTGCGAAGTCTTTGAAGTGCAGTGACGGGGACACTGTTCTGTAAAACTGGCATGGTCCTTTCAAATGATTCTGTGTTTATAAGAGATCTCTGGATATCCTTTATAAAGAGCAGGATGTATCCCGATGTCATTCTAGCCCCTTAATCATCCCCCCGTCTCTAATTAGTTACTATCTCTCTGTCACCCCTTTACTTCCTAATAGGGAATATGTGGTGAGCCTACTGGCACAAAATGGCTGCCTTCACATCATCCAGGTGGATGCTACACATCAGTGGTAGTTGAAGTGGCTACCCACTCACTATGAAAAGTGCTTTATAAATTTTAAGAATTATTTTATTATTATTATTAACAATGAAGTTGCCCTTCAACAAGCATTTCTTTCATTTCTTAAGAAACAGTAACCGTTGCCATCAGTGTCCAATCTGGGTGTATATCACTGAAAAAAGTATAACATTGATGTTGTTCATTCAATGTAAATTTTCTCTTTCAAGCAACTTAAGATTAGTCATTTAGTGTTGTAGCTTGAAATATTTGGTTTCAGATCTCAAAGTAAAAAAATTTGTTTGTACCAAAGTAAGTTATGGTGGAGGGAATAAACGTAAAAATCCTATTTCAGTTAACCTAATATTTTAGGTTCTTCGTGTGCTGTGTTTGAGGGGCCCGTTGTATATTCCTCTGGTCGAACTTTCCAGCGTGGTGGCTTTCCAACAGCCAAAAAAGAAGAACAACTTAAAAAATAGATGTACTTCAGTATAAAACAAGTGAATTACACCCAATCACTCTAAATGATTTGCCTCAACTTAAAATTTGTGGGTTCAATAAGAAAAAAAGAATTATTTGGTTCAGATTGAAAATATTAAGTGTGAATCATTGCCTTAATTATTTTAAGTTGAAAGGAGGTTATACTTTTTTCAGTGTATAGTGGTTACAGCTTTGGACTTCAAACCCAGTGGACGTGGGTTCAAATCCCTTTACTGACAAAGTGTGACCCTGAGCAGGTCACGTCACCTGCCTTTGCTTCACTTAGAAAAAAGAAAAAGAAATGGAAAAAACTGAACCTCGAAGGTTGTAAGTCACCTTTAATAAAGGCATCAGCAGCAGCGCTCCTTAAACTTTCCTACAACTCCCAGCAGCCCCAGCAATATTACCCTATTGAGCAGATTCAGAGGGCACAGGGGTTGCTGGGAAGAAGAAGAAATAAGCGGGCTCTTTAAAAAGGAGTCAAAACACACGGATGAGATCGCCATTGACAGTCTGTGATTCTCTACACGTCACACACACTAATGTATTACGGTTTCTTCTGGATGTGTGTGCTGACCTGTGCCTGCATGCTCCTCCAGATGGTTTCTGTCTTGGTTGGTTAGTCTTCATCTGGTGAGCACTTCCAATCACATACGGGAACCTGGTAGGTCAAAACTTTACATTTCCTTCAGATGGCTCTTCACTGGGTGTTTTTTTATTGCACGCTCAGTCGTTATCCGCGGCTGCCGTACTGGACTGTGTTGGACTTTCTTTTAGTGTTATTCGTTTATTGTCTGGGGAACTGGGGAAGGCTATTGCGTATGCGTTTTGTGTATTTTTTTAATCTTATTATTATTTGATTAATATATTCTTGCAGCTTATCCGTGTGTGCCTATCGGGTCAAAGCTGGGTGTATTCCTGGGTTCCCCGCAATAAAATTAAACAAATCATCGCATTGTGACGTGAGCGTCCGCTGCACGTGTAGCCCATGTAGCTCCTTTCAGCAAGCTCGTCGTGAACGTGTCGGTTGCTACAAGCCCTGCGCCTCTGCCTTAAAGGAGCAGGTTGCTGTCTAGTGACCCCCGTTTCTCTCATTTCAGTCTCCATAACGCCACCCAATCCATTCAGATGTGGAATGTGTTTATCCTCTTGGAGGAGGCGCGTCTCCACAAACATGACTATGGCGCTTTGGGAGAGGTCCCCCATGCAGGCACAATTTTTTTTTTTTTTTTTTTTTTTGTTTCCCCTCCAGGAATTCACTTTTTATTTCCCTTAGCTGGCTGCCAACCAAAGCTAATCTCGAGCCTTTCGCCCAACCCAGAAACAACTTCCTTCCCTTTGTGCTGGCGGACCGGGGCACTTGTATATTAAAGCTCGGGTCGCTTGAAGTCGCCAGCACAAAACCAGAACAGCTTTGATTTCTTTAAAGTGGAGATGTCGGCTGTGGGGTTCGACTTTCTCCCTTTGTCACCGAAGATGCGCAGAGCCTTAGCCGTAGTGCTTGTCGCCATTCCGATGTTCACGTTGCAAGCCGCCAGCGAGTCACCCAAAGCGGGCTTGTGTATCCTCAGCGACTGCTACACGATACACCAGGGGGCTGCAGACTTTGACACGGCGAGCGGCGTGTGCGGCGCTAAAGGGGGCCACCTGATGACAGTCCGATCGACGGTGCAGAGAGACATCATCTCAATCCTAAAGGACAACCTGCAGGGTCGCTTCTGGATTGGACTTGAGCTGCACGCTGGACTCTGTAGTGACCCCTCAAAAGAACTACGTGGGTACCGGTGGGTAACCGGAGAGGAAACTACAGACTTCACGGAATGGAGAGCGCAGAACTCGTCAGAATGTGGTCGGCGGTGTGTCTCCGTCTCTAAAGATCAGATGTGGGAAGAAAGTTCATGTGTGGAGGCTGCTGATGGGTTCCTCTGTGAGTACACCTTTAATGAAACCTGTCAAGCCCCTGAGATGGAAGGATTCTCACTTACCTACCACACACCTTTAGGTTTTCAGGCGACCGATACAGTTTACCTGCCACCTGGTACAGTAGCAATCATGTCACCCACTGAATACAAACTGTACTGTGACATTAATGAGTGGAAGCCAGGTCCCTGGGATTGCCAACATGAAAACGGAGGATGCAGCCACATGTGTGACATGGAGGGAGGTAATGCGAAATGCATCTGCCCTGAAGGACTACAGTTAGAGGAGAACCAAGTGACCTGCAAGGCGCTCGATCCATGCTGGAGCCACCCCTGTGCGCACGTGTGTGTCCCTCAGAAGGACAGTTACAGCTGCCTGTGCCAAGGGGGCTACGACTTGGACCAGGATGGCACGAAATGCGTGGACGTGGACGAGTGCAAACAGGAGCGAACCTGCAAAGCTGACCAGTTCTGCGTCAACACACCGGGTAGCTTTACCTGCGTCTGTCCACCTGGGTTTGAGATGGTCGACGGTGAATGTGAAGACACAGACGAGTGCGAGTCCGCCCCGTGTGAACACCAATGCATGAATACGTATGGGGGGTTTGAGTGTTCCTGCTTTGAAGGATTTCGTCAGAATAATTATGAAAAAACGACATGTTCCAGGGTCTGTGAAGAAGAGAAGTGTGAAGCGATATGTGACCCGAATAAAAGGGACGTATGTGAATGTCCAGAGGGATACATACTCCATACAGAGGATGACACTAACGTCTGCTTTGACATGGATGAATGCGACATGGAAACGTATTGTGAGCAGCTGTGTAGCAATTCATTTGGAAGTTACACCTGTTACTGTGAAGATGGATACAAACTAGAAGCTGATAATTCTTCATGCACTTCAGAAGTTCTAGATACAGAAGATGGCTCCGGATTAACAAGCATCACTCCGGTCACCGAAGACTGGGTGACTCCGACTACTAACATCACCGTTACTGAGGAGTCGGTGATATCAGCCGGGGCGCTCCTTGGGATCCTCATCGGTGTCCTCGTCACCGTCATCTTGGGTTTCTGCGTTGTGCACCGAGAGTTCAGACAGCGTGCAAAGTGGGACATGGCGACGGATTGTAAGATCGCCGGTTTGGAAAGTGACTACGGGCTTCAGCAAGTCACCACCGAGAAATACGTCAGGAAATACTCGTTTATTACAAACGACTTAAAGGCGTATACGTGACACGCCAGGAGAAGGTGCGTCTGCGGCTCCAGTGTTTTCATTGAAAACGATGCCACTTCGAAACGTACGTTTCTGACGGAGAATCTGCTCCTTTGTTTCTAGACATTTAATTTATCTATATTTATATGCAGGGTCAGTTAAAAGTCCTTGTGCGGTGTTAAATCTTCTTAACTTCAGTTGTATGCACGGAAACCACTGTGAAGCGTGATTCACGTAAATGATCGTAGTTTGATCACATTCTTGTAAGACTCTATTAACTTTCAATTAATTTTTTAATTTTGTTCATTACCCATCTTTCAGTGTTAGACAGTTTTTGAAGGAAAAATTCCCTGACAGATGGACTGGAAGAGGGGAACCGAACTCTGGCCGCCGCCATCTGAAGATCTGAGCCTATTGGACTTCTTTTGATGGGGACACAAAGGCTGTGCGGATTATTTAACTAAAGCGCGATCTGTAGATCAACTGAAAACTACTGTATGGAGCTGGTGAGATGCAGGGTGAAAATCAGCAGCAAAAACCTATTGGTAGAACTTTGGAATCGCATTACTAGCTGTTTGGTGAAGGTGGACGTGCATGTTGAGAATTAACGATCTCAAGAGAACACCTGCGGGCAGTGGCGTGGCTGAAGTTTTCGTCGCGCGGGGTGGTCTGAGTTTGCCAACCACCTGCACACACACTTTCAAAATAAAAAAAAAAAAAAAAAAATTATATGTACATATCATTGGCTCCGGCAGATCCCCGTAACCCTGTAGTTGGGATATGGCGGGTTGGATAATGGATGGATGGATATGTACATATCAAACAAAACCTGAAAACCGACGAAAATTGCAACTGCATTTTTAATTGCCGATCACGATCACAGTATTTATATAATGTCCCTTCATTCTTTTTAAATTCTTCTTCCCTCGCCTTTTTTCCCTAAAAGCAGCACCTCTCTCTTTTGTTCGCTTCCTCTCAAAACTGAGAGAATAATAAAATATTAGTAATGAGATTAAATGGTTAAGATGGGCAAAATATGTATTTGTAGCATTTTTGAAACATTAAAAACGGAGTCATTTTGACAAAGATGTCACACACTTTAGCTTCCCAAAGATCAATCAAACAAAATTGTCAAAAAAATCTAAGAAGTCCACTACTAAAGTTTATTAAAAAGTGCCGCCCGAGGCGGACCGCCTCCTCATCCGCTACGCCAGTGCATCTGCGGGCGAAAATGGAATAAAATCATTCACTTGCCCTTTTTACAGATTCCTTTTATCATCCATTAACTTGATGGTATGATTATTTAAAACTGCACAAAGACTTTGTAGCAACACTGCTCACACACGTATAATAAATATATATTCATAAAAATATAATATACGCACACACACATACATTCATACCCATATACGTGTGTGTGTACGTACGGTATTGTGTATATAAATACGTATATGTATGTATATATGTAATATGTGTGTGTGTGTGTGTATAATTTCATAATGTAAATAAAGGTTAGATTTGCATACTAAACTAGCTGTACTACCCTTGTAAGAATCGATGAAATCTAAATAATCCATGTAGACCTCAGCGTTAACCTTTGCAGTACACCATCTGTTTGAATGTATTTTGTAATTCATGTAGTAATAAAATGCTTTACATTCGTCATTCCCACACATGCGCATCCCAAACATTTGTGGTAATGCATTCTATTGTTCCAAATGTTTGTGATGGGTCATCCGTTGGAATCACAAACGCACCCACATGCCTCTGTTTTGTTCTGTAGCATGCAGAATGGGGCCTTCCAAAAACCTGGTTGGGGCTTAAACATTTAATATAATTGTAATTCATTAATGTCATGTGCCCAGCTCCACATAGGTAGGATAGACATGACTTTCACACAAATGGTGAAAAATGCATGTTTATGTCATTTCATGTATTGAGCAGTTGTCGTGATTTGAGTCTGATCCTCCTCCCACAACACTAATCATAACCATGAGTAATCAGGCGTATTGCCCATACAGTTGCTGTAGTCACTAACAGAAGTCAGAATGGGGCATGACACCTGTGGATTATGGTTGGACTTAATCACTTAACTGAACCCATGTTTAGCCAACTCCAATTCTGCAAACTGAGGTACTTGAAAAGCAATACGAATGCTTGCGATGTGCCATCTGTTGGAATAACAAATGCATTGTAGAAGTCGCTGTTATATGCCATTTATTATGGGACTTGTAAAAGCTGTGCTAATGTTTGATGTGCCATCTTTTGAAATGACAAATGCAATTCATTTTATTTCCACAAATGTTTGTGATGTGCCACCTGTTGGAATTACAGCAATATAGCAACTGGGGGGACACACAGATACAAAGATACACAGACACTTATCCTTTCATTAAAGTGTGATAATTTTTGGACCACTGATAACTGATAACTAAGCTGTGAATGTCCGTTTTACAATTCATGGGCAGCATAGTCCTTACAAATCCAGTTATCCGCACATTTCTATTGAAACAGTTACTGTACTTAAAGTCCTGGGGTTCATTGATTGACACTGTAAAAAAAAAATAAGGTTGATGGTTTAAATGTAAAAAAAAAAAAAAATTGAGGCAACAATTAGCACCCACTTTATTTGAACAAATTAAAACCCCTGTTTAAATGAGTGGAGAAATTTAGTGTATTAAACACATCCAAATATATAATGGAAAGGAGATTTAATATTGCAAGTTTAGCATGTTAAAGTTGCAAACGTATATCAGATAAAGACTACAGAATTATATGTATTAAGTTTTTACTTTTGTATCATTTGCTAAATTACAATAAGATATTATCATCTTCTTCTTCACGCAATTGGACACACCAACCTCCCAGATGAATGTTGTACATTGTGGGTCCTCCTGGCTGCCATACTGTTTCCATACCACTGGTGTCCCCTCCATTCAGGTCTGACATCACTTGGCCTCATGCAGTGGATGCTCTAGCAATTGACGCTCAGTTCTCTGGCTGCCCATTTTGCATGGACACTGGTCTGACTGACCAATCTGGTGAATTTATATAGAAGGTGGTGGCCATTCTGGGGTCTGATGATGGCCCACCTGCTCAGGTCTTATAGGTAGTTGGTTTGAGTCCTTCTTGTCATACTGTAAGTATTGACACGTCCACTGGGTGTGTTTTGATGGTGGCAATAGCTGTGTGACTTGTATCTAGTGTGTTGGTGTAGTTTCTGAGTGTTTGTCACCTCTCACGCTGCTTTGGCAGAATCGTGAAAGTGAGCCAAGTGAGTAGGCCTGTAATTGGCCTCTCCACAGTAAGTGCTCTGCAGTGCCTCCAAGTGGCGATAGCTGGTAACCACCAGGAGCCTGAAGGAGGTTTAGACCCCAGATGTGTGTCTTTTGATGTGGTGCCCATGAAACAAACCCCCAGCTATGGGGACAAGTAGCATGGACAGATGGAACTCGTCAGCCCTGATTGACAGTCCATCAACGGGAAGGAAACTGTTTACTTCTAATCAGCATTCATTTTGTAGGTAATTATTTCATCTTTATTTAAGAACTTAAAACGTTATGGTAGAACAGTTCATTTTCAATTCCCAAGAATCTTGGACAGTAGCCTATCTCGACAAGCAGAGAGCACAATAGGGAACAACAGAAGACAGAGTGCCAGCTGATCACAGAGTGAAAAAAAACACAAATCAGAAGCCAATTTAGCCTCGCCGGTCCACCTAACCTGCGCCACTTTGGATTGTGGGACTGGGACTTGGACCCCTTACTGTGAGGAAGCAGCACTCCCACTACATCACCATGCCACCTCATCTGTAGCTAACGTATACTTACTTACCTGAATATTTTGTGTAAACATTCTGAACAAAATCTTTTAATTATTCCTTGCCTTTCCAGATGGGTGCCTCTTGTGTTTCAGTGGTGGCAACTGAGGGTTGGTGTGCCAGTGCACTCTGCGTGAAGTTTGCATGTTGGGTTTCTTCCCAAACACATGCAGGTTAGATGAATTGATGATGCTAAAAATTGGCTCCTTTTGTGTGTGTCTGTGTGGGTTTACCTTGTGATGAGCTGGCACTCCATCCTGGTGTCGTCCCTGCCTGTGCCCAGTGCATGCTGGGATAGGCTCCAGCTGCCCTGCGAAAGCGGGTTCAGATAATGGATGGTAACATGCAGTCCTAAATAAAGCTGAAATGATTACTTAGAAAAATGTTGGAAATACTGTAAGTGTTACCTGATATCATAGAATAATTTAGCATATGATACTAAAGTATAATATAATGCAGTAGTGTTTGACTCGATAAATGGGGAGGGTTGCTGTCTGCAGGAAAGGCATCAGGTCATAAAAATATCTCACCTCTACTCAAAAAAATTATATAATAAAATATGGGAATAGCTATGGAAGAAGAAGTCTTTGATTTATGTTTGTCTCTCTCTGAGATAGTCCGAGAGGTCCGCTCCTCTGGTGGCGACGGAGGTCCGGGCACAGTGGCGTTAATAATGATGATGATAACATTAAAGATTTTGTTGTTGATGTTGATAATAATTATATTCTTGTACACGGAACAATTAAGAGACTTATTTAGAAGGAAACGGCTTACACTGGAAAGAAAACCAGGGGGCGTCAGGTTAGCACCAAATAGTCTACCTTGTGCTCAGTGTTAACCTTTCCAGTGCACCATCTATTCAAATGTATTCTATAAAGCGTGTAGTAATAAAAAGAATACACGCAGGCTATTATTAATGCAATGTAAGTGGGTGCTTGACCCTACAGCTCCAGGGAACCGGGTTCAAATGCCGCCCGCACACGTCTGTGTGTCCTGGACGTTGCATGCTTTTCTCGTCTCAGTACGCCTTTTCCCCTGTAGGTTCTTGTTGTTCTTGTTCTTCTTGTTCTTTTTGTTCTTCTTCTTCATAGTTGTATTTCCTCGTAATAACTTATGTGACCCTTACAACGCCAAGGGTCGGTTATAATAGTCTAATTTTCCCCAAGTGTGACTCTAATGCATGAATGTGCCATGTCGCCTCGTCCCGGACTTGTTCCTACTTTGTGTTCTTTCGCCACAGGGCAGGGTCCTGGTTTCCTTATATTGAAATAAAAGACGCGTTTATTGGAGCTGAAATGTCTTAAACGTCATTTACGAAAGTGAAATTATAACATTATCAAACTCTAATTCAGGTTTGGAGGTGGGAGACGGAGCCTATCTTCGCTTCAAGGAGCGCTAGGCAGGAGCCAATCCCGGAGCGGAGAGCGCATGTGAAAATATCAGACGTGTAATTCACTTAGACATCATATTAAGATGAAGTAGAAGTGAAAGAGTAATCGTGCGTTAATAATGTCCTAAAGTTCTCGCCTGCAGACTTCCTCGTTCTCCCACTGAATGTTTCGGCCGGTCTCACAGGTTCTGTTGCAGTACTGCCTCTCGCCTTTAGAGGACAGTCGTACCTCATCAAACAGTCCAATTGAAGACTGTTAAGGTGGCGAGCGCACAATTTCAGCGTCGTGTGTAAGGGAATCGCGTTCAGCTGGGTGGAAGCAGGACGAAGTGCATTGTATTTAAAGTGATGTCTTGCCATTTCTTTCTTTATTTCTTTCTAATTGAAAGACGATTACGAAATGAGCTTCTTAAGTAGAAAGCATCCTTTGATTTCCCGAACCTATTAATTTAGACTATCAAAAGGGCCACCACTCGACTGCGTAAGGTAATGTAAACCGAAAGAATCTGACTCTGTTGCACCATTCAGTCTCGCGATGTTGTAACGATCCGATGGTAAGCAGTAATCGGTAACGTTTGTGTTCGAGTATAAGTGCTAATGCGTCACACGTTTTATATTTTTGTTGTATAAAATTGTATCATTAGATAACAAAGTGAAATTATTTGGAGTAAGCAAGTTTGAAAAATGGATGAATAAAACTTGAAATATTTCAGCTGGAATAATGAGAATTGTAATACATTCATTATCATGATGATAATTATAATCAGTGCCGGTGCTACGTTATTTTGCGCCTTGGGCCAAGTTTATTAGCGCGCCAACCGATTGTTCGGAAGCTAAGCAGTGCGGCCGGGTGTCCCCCTTTTATGATCTACGCCCTTTTCGCCTTAATGGTGGCGACAGTCCTGATTGTAATTAGTAGTATTATTATTATAACATAAACGTCTTAAAATACTCCATATCCTAGATGGGCAGCAGTATATTTTGGTAGTGTTGGTTGCAAGGATGGAAATGGCAGAGAATAGGGTAATGGCGATGATGATGAGGATTGATATTTGTTGTAGTAGTAAAAAATCTAAATTGCACTCAATAACCTATTTAATCAAATCTAGTGATACCAGAGGATGGAGCCTATCCTGACAGCACTGGGCACAAGGGAGGAAACAGCTCCAGGGCAGGGTGCCAGTTTATTTATTTGCTACACTGGTCTTTTTTTTTTTTTTATGACATTTACTATTAATATTAATTATAATATTACACAATCTAAATTTAATATCCTATTTAATCAAACAGAGTCAGAGTGGGATGAAGCCTATGCTTGATACACTGGGCACAAGGCAGGAAATGGCTTAGGGTAGGGTGCCACTCTTAGTTATTGTTGTTGTTATTATTACTACACAATCTAAATCCCATTTAATCCAAATAAGTGTCATGGAGTGGCAGGAACCTATCCTAACAGCACTGTGCACGGGGCAGGAAACAGCTCAGGGCAGGGTGCCACTCCATCGGGGGTAATTATTATTAGTAGTTGTTAAAAAATAATATTTAAAAAGCCTAGTTGCACTGAGCACAAGGCAGGAAAAGAGCTCAGGACAGGTTGCCAGTCCATCAGAAATGATGACAATGATGATGATTAGATAACAATTCAAATCCTACTTAATATTCTGCTTAACCCAATTCAGTATCGTGGAGGAGCCTGGGCCTATCCTGACAATGCTAAGCACAAGGTAGGAAATGGCTCAGGGCAGGATGCCAGTCCATTGTTAAATAATAATATAATTTGCACTTGATGTCCTGTTTAGCCCAATTCAGTGTCATGGAGGGCATGGGGCCTGTCCTGTCCTGACATCAGTAGACACAAGACAGGAAGCCGTTCTTAATGGAGTGGCAGTCCTGAGATGATGATGATGATGATTATTGTCCTACTCTTTTATTTTGAATACCTCAGTTTTTTTCTTTTCACATGATTAAAGATACCAAGTACCAGGCTACCTTAAAGGCCCCTTCAGTGGTCTCTGCCAACAAAGATGGCCCCAGTCCAGTTTTGGCTCCTCACGCCGATTGTCTGTGGTTACTCTGATTTCCGCCCCTACAATTGGAGGTCCTGCTCCCAGTTTGATTGCAGGTGTGGCTTTTTTGCTCAATTTATGACATGAAAGGTGAAGTGCTGACAATGCCAAGTAACTCCTAGGGTTTCCTGACGAAAAGGCAGGATGTCACTCGGAGCGCCAGTTTACACCTGGCATTCTGCAGAGCCAACGCTGCTATGTAAGCTCAAATGAGATCTTCTGCTAGACAGATGACTGAAGCCCCACAATACAATGTTGCTTTGTGCTTTTCTGGGAAAATGGAGAAGTGCTTAAGCTCCAAACAACTCTAAACAAGTCTTTTGGTGCATGTAAGCCTTTGTAAGATCTACCTGGGCAAGTCATAGCTAGCGTCTGTGAAGCAAACTCAGTATATAAAAAAAGATACCAATGAAATGGACAAACTCGGCTTGATGGATCAGCACAAGTTCGGCTTTGGACCACGGCCTTCATGTGCTTCAAAAAGGTAGATGACGGACTGAGTTGGACGGCCCGTCTTTAGGCTCCTCACGTTTTAGTGGATGTATTGATTCTCTTTCAGTTTTATTTTATTATAAGGTTCATCTATAGAAAGCAAGCGGAGATTGTGAACTTTTACAAACTGCGCTGCCTGTTAACAGTCGGGTTGAATTCCCAAATCCTGATGCCTGCCCTCTGCCCACATTGAACGTTCAACTCCTTCCTTTGGCGAGTCTTAATTGCAGTCTGAAACTTAAAATTGTGACTTTGAGATCTATTTAGTATTCATATGTCGCGGCTCTACAATGTATCTTTGACCAATCAAAATCTAAATTAGAGATATCTGTAAGGGTCTTAGTGGTGAAGACCCCCCTCCCCTTTCCTTCATCTCCTCTCATTCCTCAAACTGCTTTTCCAGATGAGGGTCACGGTGGCAGCAGGCCAAGCAGGTCAGCTCAGACTTCTCTGTCCCCAGCTACAGATTCCTGAGAAATTCCCAGGCATTCTCAAGCCAGAATCCCTCCAGCGCGCCCTGGGTCTGCAACGGGGTCTTCATGGAGAGGGATGAGCCCAGAGAGACTTGCAGAGAAGTCGCACAGGGTTTTTTGGGGGGTGGTGGCTAAAGGGAATTCACACATCATGCACAAACCTCCCCAGTTTGAACCAGCGATTTCCACTCTGAAGCTCTCCCTGACCACCGACGTTGTCGCCCCAGCATGGAGTGGCAGCACAACGGCCCAGCAAAGGACCTTCATTTCTGCCACTTGTCCTTGTAATCTCTCTTTTTTTTTCTTTGATTATGACCAGAGTTGAAGACCTGGATGATGATCCACCAGTAAACTGAGAGCTTTGTCTTTAGATTGTGTGGCCATTTTGCCACCATTGACCAGTACTGCAGAACATGTCCACTTTCACCATCGCTCGGGAACGAGATCTGGAGACACTCGAACCCCTCTGCTAAGGGCAGTTGTCCTATCTTACCTGAAGAGAACAAACCACACTTTTCGAAGGGTGCCATAGTTTAACAGTCCTTAGTTTAATTAGACTGAGAGAACACACAGACAGAAACATGAAAGGCACTATATAAGATGAAGAAAGAGTTCTCATTGTCACATGGATTGAAGTGAAGTGAAATTCTTACTTGCATGTTCTCCTCAACATACATGTTGGCACTCTGTGGTGCCATGATTAGCGATTAGAACTATCACTGAAAAAAGTATAACCTCCATTCAACCTAAAATCCATCCATCCATCCCGCTATGTCCTAACTACAGGGTCATGGGAGTCTGCTGGAGCCAATCCCAGCCAACACAGGGCGCAAGGCAGGAAAAAAACCCCGGGCAGGGTACTAGCGCACTGCTGTCTGTCTGTCTGTCTGTCTCTATCGAAATGCCCAGTTACACTACAGTTAAGAATAGGGTTGTGGGAGAGTATAAGTTTACAACTTTTAAACTATGAATGTAACACAAACATTAACAGCAGAAATGAAATCTTCAACTGTGCCAAAAAAAACCCGAAAAGACATCCATTATCCAACCCGCTATATCCTAACTACAGGGACACGGGGGGGTCTGCTGGAGCCAATACCAGCCAACACAGGGCGCAAGGCAGGAAACAAACCCCAGGCAGGGTGCCAGCCCACCACAGTCAACTTAAAATAATTAAGGTAATGATTCACACTTAATATTTTCAATCTGAACCAATGTAGTTCTTTTTATCTTATTGAACCCACAATTTTTAAGTTGAGGCAAATCATTTAGAGTGATTGGGTGTAATTCACTTGTTTTATACTGAAGTAAATCTATTTTTTAAGTTGTTACAATTTAAAATGGTGTATTGGTCGTAACCTGTTTTTATGCTATTAGAAGTACTATGAACATAACATATTCCAATGCTGTACTTTTTACATTTATTTAAAAATCTAGTGCAAATACACAAGCATTTTTGCAGTGTAAATCTTAAATATACAGCAAAAAATTATTAAATGTTAAATCTACAGCTTTCTTGAAAGTATGTTTTATTACGAGTTCTCATACTTAAAATTAACAGTTGAGTAACAGTAGGGTTACTTACCAGAAATCCTCCGTTCTAAAAGTCTCCTGCTGAAAATGACCAGACCTGGATAGCCACGTCCACTCCACTCGGGAAAGTGTTCTTCTTTTTTGGTAATTGGAAAGCCAGCACGCTGGAAAGTTCAACCGGAAGAAAATACAAACGTCCTCTCAAACACAGCACACGAAGAACCTAAAATATTAGGTTAACTGGAATAGGATTTTTACGTTTATTCCCTTCACCATAACTTACTTTGGTACAAACAAATTTTTTTACTTTGAGATCTGAAACCAAATATTTCAAGCTACAACACTAAATGACTAATCTTAAGTTGCTTGAAAGAGAAAATTTACGTTGAATGAACAACATCAATGTTACACTTTTTTCAGTGATTTGCATTAATAACTGGGGTGCCATGGTGCTACAGCCCCTACATCTGCTGCTTAAAAGGTCGAAAATTAGCAACCCTAGACGGCCATTACATTATTACTAAATGCATAAACAGCTCCTGTATGTAAGACACCTCAACTCCACTGCATGAATCTGTCAAGTTGATGGTAATTTATTTATCTGAAAGGTGACAGTATGAGAGTGTGCCCAGAGATGGACTGGCATCCATTTGGGATCTCAGTTCCTGCTTTGTGTCATAAATGACGTCCAGGTTGGCTTCAGCTCCCTATAAACCCCAGAAGTGTTGGTCTGGTAATATGAGGACTTAAAAAATATTTTTAAGAAGAAAACAATTTACAAAACATGTCTGTCTGTCAAAAGGATGTCCACAGATGTTTCCCTGTACACTGACCACAGATGGAGAGAGAAAGGTGCCAGTGAGTGAGAGAGAGTGCCCTGTGACGGAAGGGCATCCCACCTGGGCTTGGGTCTCCGAGGATCAGCTCTGGCTTATTATACCACTAGAAGTAAGTGATTTTGGAAAATAGTGTAGATTTATGGGTCATAATGGCAAATGTATCCAAAATTAAATGTACGGCACAATTAAGTGTGTGGTAATTGAAGGGTTCTGAATCATTTCTGAATTCAACACATATATTTAGAAACCTTTCTAAAATGAAGGTCTGAAAAAGTCAAATTACAAAAAAAAAAAAAAAGTTTTTTAAGAGTTAAAAAGTGTTCACAGTATTAGTCTGGCTATTCAGATATACGGTGCATAACAGCGGCAGGCCACCTCGCCAGATCTTTTATTCTTAGATGTTCGAATATGTGAGATTGTGACTGGAATATAAGGGGACAGCCACTCCGAAATATAAGAAGGAGCAAAATTAATTCCGAGCTATGATGGGTGTTAATTAGCTCATGAAAATGAGAATTTCCCTGCTCACTACATTTGGCAATACTGACCCTGTGAACCCTCCATGAACTTGCCAGGCGTGAAGTTAGAGTTGCGCAATTATATACAGCTCAATTGCTGTGGCCGGTTGGAGATTAAATGAACCGTTATAAGACCTGTTCTTCTTCTGGTGTGAAAAATATGTCAAAGCAATAGAGAAAAATCGCGACATTACTGGGATTATTAATAAACGGATCTTAAACGGAACTGTCAAAGTGTGCGCTTTCTTTGAAGGGATCGGTCAGCTCAGCGACGTTTCGTGTCACCTACGCTCTTTTTATTATGGGCTCCCTTACGGAGCTCGAGGAAACGGACATAGAAGGAATTCAAAGTGCGGGGATGTTAAAAAAAAAAAAATAAATAAATAAAACAAATCAAGAAGCTACGAAATGTGTTACAGTTTAAAATGACCCTTTACATCTCATTGTACTTATTGCACAAATGCGGTAACTGAACTGCTTGCGTAAATTTGGGCAGAACACGTTCGGCTGTTCATTGATGATCATAATCTGCTCACCGCAGCACAAGTCAGCAATGAGTCGGCGGCGCTTCATCACCGTATCATGTACAGTATGTCATGCTTTGAAGAAATGATGCTGCTCAGCCTTTTTGATGTCGCGTGTCGTCCCCCACTTGGGGATCGAAGACGATACGTCGGCGCGGCTGGGGTCCCCCTTAGTGATTCGAATACGGGAAGGGGGAAGGAGTGTCCCGGTTTAGAAAATCCTCCTGGGTGAATTGAGGAGCGAAAATGTATCGTGGGAGGGTAATGCCGATCGCTTAGCCCACCCGACGCACTTCGCGAGCCACACAGTTCTTTAATGGCATTTTATGGTTCTCTGCTGCGTTATGTGGTTCCTTAAGTACTGCTTGACCAAACCTCATCCCATTCTGGAAAGGGCTGTCTCCATATGAAGTTGTTTCTTTGTGCTTTGAAAAGCAAAAGAAATCTTAAAATGTTTCATGTACGGGCGGCACGGTGGAGCAGTGATAGCCTCGCAGTTAGGAGGCCGGGGTTCGCTTCCCGGGTCCTCCCTGCGTGGAGTTTGCATGTTCTCCCCGTGTCTGCGTGGGTTTCCTCTGGGTACTCTGGTTTCCTCCCACAGTCCAAAGACATGCAGGTTAGGTGCATTGGCGATTCTAAATTGTCCCCGTGTGTGTGGGTGTGTGTGTGCGCCCTGCGGTGGGATGGCACCCTGCCCGGGGTTTGTTTCCTGCCTTGTACCCTGTGTTGACTGGGATTGGCTCCAGCAGACCCCTGTAGTTCGGATATTGCGGTTGGATAATGGATGGATGTTCATGTACGGGAGGCTACCAGGCAGGACATTAACAGATTAAGAAAACCTGAACCTGCATTATTGTATACATTAAGGGGTCCTTTTTAAAATCAGGCCATGATTATTTACTGTATGGATCCTGTTACCGATCTAAATAAATACAGGTTCCTTCTGGAACCTTCATGTTGATGGAGCTCTACGGCATCGCTCCGAAGAGACGCCTCCATTTCTAAGAGCGCTGCCATAATGAAGAATAGGAACTCGCGATCCACTGGCGGCAGGCCCAAGAATGGATCGCGACCCAGTGCTTGAGAAACAGTAATTTAAAGTATGCATTGTTCTCCGACTCATTTTCTGTAAGTAAAGTTAGCAGTTTGCATTAAATGATTAAATAATTAACACTCCGGATCTGCCACACCGGATCAGGTTAGTAGTTCATTCCAGTCTCACAGCAATTCGTGTCTAAAACAAGATGGTGTTTCCCCAACCTCGAGAAGGGTCACGCTGGCGAGTACTGCTTGCCCCTAGCGGTTCGTTTTCACTTTCTTCACTGTGTTGAGTTCAAGCCAAGCTCATCTGGACTCCTTCGCCTATGCAGTCCAAACAACTTCCTTCCTCCGCGGGCGCTGCTGAGACGCAACTCTTCTATAAAGCTCGGGTCACTCGGACTCGCGAGCGCGCAGTTAGAGCAGCTCCTCTTAAGTGGCTCGACTTTCTCATTTCTCTCCTTCTCGTTTGTTCTTCTGTCACCAAAGATGCGCCGATCTTTACTGGCGCTGTTTGTCGCTTTAACGGGTTTCTCCTTACAAGCCGACGCGCAGCCTCCCAAAGCGGGCTTTTGTAATCTCGACGAGTGCTACGCGATACACCGGGGGGCTGCAGACTTTGAAACGGCGAGCGACGTGTGCAGAAGTCGAGGGGGCCACCTGATGACAGTCCTATCGACGGTGCACAGCGACATCATTTCCATCCTAAAAGAGAACCTGCAGGGTCGCTTGTGGATTGGACTTGAGCTGCCCGCTGGACGCTGCGGCGACCCTTCAAAAGCTCTACGTGGATACCGATGGGTAACCGGAGAAGAAGCTACGGACTTCACACAGTGGAGAGCGAGGGACTCAAGTGAATGTGGTCGGCGGTGTGTTTCTATTTCTATCGGTCAGCTGTGGGAAGAAAGTTCCTGTCTAGAAGCGGCTGATGGGTTTCTCTGCGAATATAACTTGAACGAAACCTGCCAAGCCCCCGAGCTCAAGGGGGTCTCGCTTACCTACCGCACACCTTTTGGTTTTCAAACGACAGACACAGCTCAGCTGCCACCTGGGACCATAGCAACTGTGTCGTCCTCGGGTGTCAAACGCTACTGCGGCATTGATGGTAAGTGGGCACTCGGGCCCTGGGATTGCCAATATGAAAACGGAGGGTGCAGCCACAAGTGTGAAATGGTGCGAAGTAAAGCGAAGTGCTTCTGTCCTGAAGGGTTACAGCTAGAGGAGAACCAAGTGACATGTGAGACCCCAGATCCATGCAGGGACCACCCCTGTGAGCACCTGTGTGTACCCCAGATGGACCGTTACATCTGCACGTGTCGAGAGGGCTACAGACTGGGCGATGATGGCTCCAAATGCCTGGACGTGGATGAGTGCCAGCTGACCCGAGTCTGCGAAGCCGGCCAGGTCTGTGCCAACACGCCGGGCAGCTTTCATTGCGCCTGCCCAGCGGGGTACCGAATGGTCAGCGGGAGGTGCGAAGGCTACACGTCGAGTCTCAAAGTGGTAAGGAGAGCGGGGTGCCCACCGGGCTTCGAAATGGTGAACGGGATGTGTGAAGACCTTGACGAGTGCGAGGCGGCCCCTTGCGAACACGAGTGCGCCAACACGCCGGGGGGTTTCGACTGCTCCTGTCTCGAAGGGTTTCGCCAAAATAAGTTTGAACCCACCAAATGTGACGAGGTCTGTCAGAGCGAAAAGTGCACGGCGACGTGCGACCCGAACAACGGGGACACGTGTGACTGTCCAGAGGGGTACGTGCTCGACAGCGAGGGGAGCACTCAAGTCTGCGTGGACATCGACGAGTGCGACAGCGGCACGTTTTGTGAGCAGCTGTGTGACAATTCGTTTGGAAGTTACACCTGTCACTGCAAAGACGGATACGAGCTACAAGACGACGGCTATTCGTGCACACCGTTCAACGTGACGAGCGTCACTCCTGAGGAACCTGTCACCCCGACTGCCAACGTCACTGTCATCGAGCCGTCGGCGAAGTTACCCGGGGTGCTCCTTGGGGTCCTCATCTGCGTCCTCGCCATCGTCATCTTAGTGTGCTGTGTGTACCGAGCGCTCAGACAGCGGGCAAAGTGGCAGGCGGCAACAGAGTCCAAGACCACCGATCTGGACCAGGACGGTGGGCTTCAGCAAGTCACCACTGACAAATGCGTCAAGAAATATTCACTTGTGAGCAAAGATTTAAAGGCGCATACGTGACACACTGTTATTGATGCGATACTAACTTTATCGATTGTTTTCTTTGAAAACGATGGCACTTACAGGTAGACAGAAGAAAATGGACACCTTTATTTATCTGTGCAAATGTAGGCATAATACTGGGTGGTGAAACGAATCCTTTAAATATTAATAACGCGACACTTGTGCCCTTTGAGAAATACAATTTATGACACTTTACCGAGCACCCATTTATAATGTCGCCTTCTAACTCGATTAATCCACATTGGGCCTAGGGTGCTGGGGCCAATCTCGGACAGCACAGGGCGCAAGGCAGGAAGACACCCAGGACGGGGCGCACACCCCGGGGCGAGTTTAGTGTCGCCAGTCCACCTGACCTGCATGTCTTTGGACTGTGAGAGGAAGCCCACCAAAACACGGGGAGAACATGCAAACTCCACACAGGGAGGACCCAGGACGAGGCGGCTGTGCAATTGCTGCGCCACCGTGACACCCAATCCTAAACGTGATAAGCTTTAAAAGTGAAAGTTTAGTGAAAGAAAAAAAAGAAAAAGTGTTACTCATCAGCATGGTTTCATTGTCGGTGAGTTATGCTTGCAACATTAGAAATCATTATTTCACAATAAATAAATAATAACTTGAAGTTCCACAGCTCAATGTGCAGGTGTTCAATTCTTCAAGCCCGGAGATTCCGTCATTGAGGCTGAAAAATCGGTTTGATGCCCTTTGATTTATTATGTGAAATGGTTTTGTAAACCGTGTATTGTAAACTTCACTTTAACGATCGACGTTTTATTAGATTTTATTTAACATGACATTGTCCCAACTATTTGTTGGAGGAAATTGACTTCTCGTTGTCTTTTATACCAAGAGGTGCACTGTTAGAAATAAACGCCATTTTATTTTATTTTTTTCTTCAGTTCGATGTAAGGTACTCTTATCAACACTAATAATAATAATAAAAATAATAATAATAAAAAAAATGGAATTAATTATGTCAACGGGCTTCACATAAATAGCATAGTCAATTTGTTGCAGTTTTAGAAATACACGTCAGTTTGTGTTGTTGTGAAGCTACAACGTGATTTAATTTACTAAAACCTGTAAGAATTATTTTTAATAACTGAATATGTTCATCTTTATTTAAACGGATCCGTTAAAAATAGGACACGTGCATATAATTTAGATACAACTTTTATTTGTTCTCAGCTGGAAATGTTGGCGTTTTGTAGATGTTCTTTAAATAGAAAACAAGTTCATCAATACAAAGAATAAAACATCTGTAAGCTTAAATCAAACAGTCCAATGGTTACCACGATTTAAATGCTTGGTTTTCTTTGTAATTCTACGTGTGCCTGTTGTGTTGTACTCGGAAAGAAGACAAGTTTGTCATAAATGCTGCGCAAAGTAAATATTAAAAATAAAAAAATCATAAATGAACTTCCACAGGCATAGAAAATCCACGCCGTGCAGTTAAAAGTCGTCAACTTTCTGTCCAGCTGTGCAAAGATTGTGGGCCGACAAAGGGGTGTCTATTTATGCAAAAGATCATACAATATGCAAATGTAGGGCAATCATGTAAACAAAACTTGTTTATCTGACGCTGAATCGACTTAATGTAACTGTGTGTCGCGCACGTGGACATGCCGAGCTTTGAGTAAAAAAGTGTTAACAAGATTGACATAAAATAAGCGAGCAAAGGCAGCAGTCCTGGACACGGATTATACCTCTGATTAAAAGAAAGGGAGAAACGAAATGCAGCAAGCAGGACTCATTGTTTTAAACACTAAGATAATTTAATTAACACATTTTTAAAAAGATACACAAAAAAAGGATAACAACATACACATGCGAGTGCAAGTAAATCGAACCACAAAGTTTTATAAAGACGGGGAAATAAAAATAAAACAAATCTAGAGTTGTGTTTCAGTGTCAATTGCGTTAATGTGACACTTCAGAGATTCGTGTCAATGTAACGACAAACAACTACGTAGCACTAGAAAACAACATCATTTGAAGTTAAAATTCACTAAAATACATCAAGTAAACATCCCTGTTTGTTCTTTTTTTTCCAATGAATAGTTTCTGCTTGGCAGTGTGACCCTCCTTCAGTGCCTCGTATCTTTAAAACAATTTAATTACATCCTGCAAATCGCTCCCGGCAGCGTATCCCGTGTACCCCGCTTCTGCGCCATGGAGACCCCCTTAAAACCGGCGGCTGTGTCACGGCGTACTACGGGGTGTGCGCTTCTGTCACGTGGCTCTTCACGTTATTTAGTGTATTTTAAGAGGTAGCACACATCAAATAATCACGTCTGTTGATTTTATGTAGCTTTATAGTTAATGCTGGCTTTATTCTATACACGTCACCATGACCATATAAATTACACTGAAAGAAAGCCAATGAATGAAGACACATTTCTATTCACTTGCATTCCGTGACCTCTTTGTCATTATATAACATTATTTCTATTTATTATGTATCTTATTTTATGTTCATAATTTTATTTCTATTTATGCTTTTATGTTAATTGTTTTTTCTTTCATTCTATTATTGTAAAGCACTTTGGTCACAGCGTTACTATGTTGTTTTAAATGTGCTATATAAATACATTGGCATTGAATTATTTTCTTTTAACTAAAGTGTAATCAGCCTCGGGGGTTGTTGTCTTTACTCACCAGTTTTATGTTCGTTTTATTCAAAATGAACACATTTTTAACAATCAAAACACTGGATGTCCATTTTCACCAAACACAGCCGAATTACGTTGATTGCGCTTAAAATTAAAGCCGTTTTATGCACGTGACTCACATGTATTTGCATAAAGAGACGCCCCTTTTGCTGCATTGTGGTCCAAGGGAACTCCTCACACCTTTATAAACGAAGTGCACGACCCTACAGCACGTGGATTTCTTTTCCGAAGACCGTGGGCTTTGTGAGGTTGTGGATTTCTGACTTACGATGCTACAGATTTGTGGCCCACCCGACATCTCCAGCGCATCTTTTTCTTTGCCTCCAATATTACTGAGTGAATAACCTGAGATCACAATCATCCAAAACAGACGCAAGATGGACTCGTCTTCCAGATTTTTTAATTTAGAATAATAATTATATATATATTATTGATTGTATAAAAATGTGGGGTGTAACCATATGCATTCAGCATGGGAAAGGTGGTATATAAAAACTGAAATGTGTTAAATATTACACTGTTCGTTACATTTTTTGAGTCTAAAATCTTTTCTTCAACTTTTATGCATTTTAAGAATTTCAGTTGTAAAAATTAGAATAACTAAACAACACATTTTAAAATTTCACGATGCATTTTAATGTCAATTTGTCTTACAATTGAATGTAAAACTTACAAAATGGACCCACAAGTATTTTTTAAATGCAGGGATGGCAATAAATGTAACCTTTTAAAGTTAATAAAAACAAGTCACAATAAATACATCCTGACTCTTTCTCAGGTATTTTGCCTCATATGACCATTTTTGTTAAACTTTTGAATCTAAATCTCTTCAATTCTATGAATCTACAAAAAAATAAAAAGTTATTTTAAGGTTATGTGATTTCACTATTATGGGAATTTGTCATACGTGAGAAATGTGTAAATCTTAAAAAATGGACCCAAATATCTTTTTTAGTGTAAAGTCCTATATGTGTGGATTAATGAACTTATTCAAGTTCAAATCAATTAAATAAGAGGTAGTCGGTTTTTCACGCCAGAGAGAAGAGACGTTCCATGCGTCTACCTGGATGAGCCCCCTCACATTGGGACCCGAGTGCTGCTGTGGGGCGGGTGGGCTTGCGACGTCTCGGCACCACACCAGTTCTGCTCCCCAACAGGCCTGACCCCACGTGGTTTCAGGTCATGGATGCTTTCCAGTGACGTGAGATGATAACTGGACTCCATCATGTGTGTCGCTTCAGAGAATCCTTGGGTGCCGCTGGTTTGACTTTGCGCTGCTCACGGAGTCTTAAATGAGGCACATGACCTGCATTGTGAGGGGTCGTCAGTCACGCGATTACCCGAGGACGATCCGGCTCTCGGGACCCTCATTGTTGAGGACCAGGCCGAGGGGGACGCTCACACAACACCTGGCTGTGGCAGATAGAGGGTCATTTCTGGGAGGTGGGACTGGACCACATGTCTGTATTGTTGCCAACCAGGACCCTGAGCTGTTTTGTCGTGTGGTGGGTGGGCAGTACCAGTGCCTGCTCCCCAACCTGACCTGACCTGACCTGAAGTCGGCTTCAATCAATAAGAGCCCAAACGCTGAGTGGCGTCGTTGGAATTCAATTTTATCAACAATTGCACTTTCTGCTGATGTATAGGTGCCACTGTGCAGACGAGTGACGTGGTGGCCTTTAAGTGACACTTCGACTTGTGTCTGCTGTGTTATTCTCTCTGTTAGTCTTTAAACTGTCAGATGTGTCTGGAGACGCTCTTAGTGTCGTGCAACTCCATGGAGATTTGAAACGGTCAGAGTCGAACATGGGAAAGGCGCTATATAAATGAAATATATTATTATAATTAATGTCTGTTTGTGTTTATATTGTGGTACGGAGCACAAATGTAAAATGAATCTTACAACAATGAAGAAAACGCATCGGGCAGAATTTTAGGGTTTGTAACATCAAGTCCAGTTTATTCGGCACTTGGTGTTGTGCCCGGCTGATTGAATGCCAGCGTGTGTCACAACTGGTAGAAGTTCAAGCAATGTGGGGACCCCTGCTTGATAAGAGTCGTTTCATTTTGTGAAGGGTCCACTGCATATGCATTTGATTCTTTGGGCTTTAAAAAAGATTTCCAATTTGTGGACAAAGCCAACATCTTTAACGTTTAGTAGGTGACCAGCAGGATGTAACAGATGAAGGAAACCTGAGCTGAGCCCGCCTGACCACATACAGCAAGGGTCCGTTTCAAACGATGAACCCTTTGGGATTTTACAAATCTTTTTGGCCACTATTCATGGCTATTTATGGAAGCTGGTAGGGCTCCAAATAAATTAAGTGCCTTTCTGGAACCTTCTCATGGACAGTTCTCTTGGGGTCTTAAAATGGCTCCCCTATGGCATCGCTTTGAAGAACCGCAATGGTGGACGTGATCATTAAAAAGGGACCGGCTGGATGGACTCCTCTCCCTGTCTGAATGTTATGCAGCTGCACTCTGACTCTCAAAGCCGGGATGGCTGGAGGTCTCACAATGACCCACTTTGACCCCAGACTGGATGAAGACTCTGAGGGATTTTGTATGCAGTATGAATGCTTCAGTTGAAGACCCTCTTTTTCTGTGCATTTCTCTCTGAATGGTTATGTCTTTCATTGAAGGGTCTACAGGTTTGAAGATGGATGGACGGCTCTTTCTGTAGCTAAGTCTAATCTTCTGGTGTTCTCTTTGGGTCTGAGCTCTCCACTTGTCGTGATCACCTTTGTCCTCTTGTCCTGTCACACTTGTTACCAAACATTCCCCCCTGACTAATGCTGATGCTATGGATGAAAGTGTCTGCTAAATTAGTAAATGCACATCTATACAATGACGTATGACACTGCATGAATATTTATTTATGTGTTTTTATTCATTTCTTCAAAAGCAAAACGACTGCCTTCTAACTGTCACTGCACAGGGGGACACGTCCGGTGCTGCAATCGGCAGAACGTTCTTCAAGAGACGGGTGTGCACAAGGGTGGCCGTGAGCGAGTGGGCCCCTGGCGTCCCATCCAGAGATGGTGTCGAATGTTGTGTCCAACACTGTGGTCCAAGGCCCTTGACTTCTCCTACAAGGCTTTGCTGTGACACTGAACTGAGTGTGTTTGAGAACAGTGGCTTAGGCTTAAATGTACGGAATTACTGGCCTGTGGTGATGCTGCAAGTGGTGGTATCCTTCAGACAGCTGCTTGTAAATGTTATTGCTAGAAACGGAAAAGTTATCAGACGTTTCAGAAATAAAATTCACCACAAAGTACCGAAACTCAGCAAAGCAAATAGATGATAGGCACTAGGCAAGATATCTAAATGTAAAAGGCGCTATGTTAGACATAGATAGATTTGAATGGCTCTATACAAGGTATATCATTATAAAGACACTATTTTAAATACAGATAGATCAGAAAGGCGCTATACACAATAAATAATATAAAAGGCACTATATTAAATAGAAGAATAGGTAAAAAAAACAGCTACGGATATATGAAAGGCACTATATTAAATAAAAAAAATAGGTATAAAACATGCTACAGATATATGAAAGGCACTATATTAATTAGAAAAATAGGTATAAAACGGCTACGGATATGAAAGGCACTATATTAAATAGAAGAATAGATATAAAACGGCTACGGATTTATGAAAGGCGCTATATTAAATAGAAGAATAGATATAAAACGGCTACGGATTTATGAAAGGCACTATATTAATTAGAAAAATAGGTATAAAACGGCTACGGATATGAAAGGCACTATATTAAATAGAAAAATAGGTATAAAACGGCTACGGATTTATGAAAGGCGCTATATTAAATAGAAGAATAGAGATAAAACGGCTACGGATTTATGAAAGGCGCTATATTAAATAGAAGAATAGATATAAAACGGCTACGGATATATGAAAGGCACTATATTAAATAGAAGAATAGATATAAAACTGCTACGGATATAAGGCACTATAGTAGATAAATAAATAGATGGAAGGGTTCATTTCTTGTGTGGTCGTCATCCGATCGCGAAGTCGCCCTCTTCTGGCCGCAAGTGGAATAACAGCAGATTTCTTCGCCACTTTCGCCACAAATTCGGGTGTACAGCGCAAGTGCTGATCTTGAAACAGACTGCGCTTTCTTTCTGCCTCGCCACATAATGAGCGGTGAAACTCGCGCGTCTTTAAGGCGATTCCCGGCATTAAACTGTAATCTTGTGCTCTTTTCTTTGGTTTAAAACCCTCTGCTTGTGAAGATCAATTTTTGTCACGCTTGTTGTTCCTTAACTGTCCCCCAGACTGATGTTTATTCGATTATGTTCACCTCCTTTGTAAGTCGCTTTGGATAAAATTGTACACCAAATGAGTAAATGTGCATTTGTGCAACGAAGTATGAAACTAATTGAATGCACTTTAAAATGTTTTTTATTTGTCACATATTTTACACAGAATATATCTCTTTGATAAAATGAATAATTGTAAACGGACTTTGTTTTCAGTTATTGTAACATTGTTTGATAAAAGCAATGAGGGCGGCCCAGTTGGTAAATAAGTCAGAGTAAATACAGTAGCTGGAAACTGCGCTGTGGAAAAAAATGTCAATATTTATAAATATTAAAGCGCTATATTAGATACAAAGAGAGATTGAAAGGTTCCATAACACCAGAATAAAAGCACAATACAAGATACTGACATAAACGGTGCTATAGACCGTGTACATAACAGACAAAATAGATCAACGGGTTAGTTTCTCCTGTCGTTGTTATCTGATCGCCCTCTGCTGGCCACAAGTGGTATAAGAGCAAACTCCTGCCACTTAAGCCGCAAATTCGGGTTTACAGCACAACTAAAGATCCTGAAACAGGCTGCGCTTTATTTCTGCCTCGCTACACACGAGATTAAATTGTAAGATTCATGTTATGCCCGTTGAAGAATAAGACATCTTTGTTGTAAGCGAAATACGGAAATTACTTGCAAAAAGATTTTAATTATAGTATTGTGATTTATAATAAATAATAATAATAATAATAATATATTTTATTTATATAGCGCATTTCTCATTCTCAAAGCGCTTTCGTTTTTCCCGGTGAGCTCTTCAATTTGTGGAATGCCAAAAATGGGAAATGCATACTGTTTAGTTAAATAGAAACCGATCATTTTAAGCCAAGGAGCTCGATTCTTGCACCGAATTGCGAAGTCGCCCTCTGCTGGCCGTTTGTTGCATAGAAAAGCAGACTGTTCAGTTACATTACCCAAAGAAAATCGACTTTTCGGGGTTTTTGATCATAAGCACCGAATTTGAAACAGATTTATATTTACTTTCGACCCACATTTCTTAAATTGAATTACTAATATGTAAGCGCACTTTAAACTAGAGCCTACTTATATCATCTTGCGATGTGTCCTAAAGATCTTTTTTTTCACATTACACAAGAGAGCGAAAAAAACCCTTTACTCTGAAAGAAATGAAGAAGGGGATCGCAGTAGAATTTTGTCTAATAAATTCTTCAATTTGTGGAACACAAAAATAGGAAATACTTTGGAATTAATTTAAAATATTAGACAGATTCTTTATCTCCATGTATTCGAACAAAGAGCAGTGTCCTTAGAAGAGCGAATGTGCCTGCTCTCTGACGGACTTGAGCCCCCCGAGGGGTGGTCTTCGTCTGTGTCCGGTGCTGCTTCCAGGGTTACAGTGTGGTGGTGATGGTGGACTGTGACGGGCTGCGCCTTATGCCGATTTACTTATACCGGAAAACTCGGGTTCCCTTCGTAGCACATCTCCACTGGGTTCCCAGGACTCAAACACGGACAGACTGCCATAGTCCATTCCACCTGAGCCCGGTTACACGTGTATGGCCGCAGTGGTATTGCTGATAAATTAGCCATGTGGGATCCTAATATTGTTAGGTGACTTTATTATTTGAGTGAAGACCTTTAAAACAATCAAACGGAGTAACACATGGGGTTAGATGTGCTTAGCAAACGCAGCCTGGGGGTGGGGGGCAAACTGGGGGTATCCCTTAGAATTTTTACCGTGCAATATAACGACACCTTTCTGTTCACCTTGCAGTGATCAGCGGCACCTACACTTGCAATACTCAGAGTCGCCTTTAGAGGTCAGTGGTGCATTACAAATAACTTGAAAGACGTCGTGCGGTCTTAATGAGAAGAAGCAAAGCTGAAGATGAACGCGCATTTGGCAGTGGAAAAAAAAAAAGGAAAAACTGACTTTCCAGTGAAGCTCAGAGATAAACGTTCATTCTCTGTTTGTTTATTTGTAATCCTGTTTTAAACATGTCCTAAACTAAAACACTCGACTGCAGTTCTTCCTTCTCTGGCGCGCCCATCTGCCAATAGAGATGAAATCCGTTCTCGTGTTAAGCTTGATTGCTGTCGCTTTAGAGACCACTCGGACCCCCGAAACGGCCAGCGACAACTGTGGGAGAATCGGGGCGCGCGTAACAACGGTGACCGCCATTAGGGGGCGCTAGGCAGCACGAGAGCCATTGCGTGTATGGGGACAGACTATACGGCAAATGGCAGACAAACGCTCTTTCTTTCTTATTACACAGATTTACAGTGCTTGAACACTCCTCAGTTTCTTTATTATACTATTTATCTAGTGCCATACATGATGTTCGCTTGCAAAGTGTTCGAAAACTTTGATACTTCTAATGTGCATATTATAATGAATTTCTGTGTAATTTCTCTGTAGATGTTTTGTTTGTAGGGTGGTTTTTATAATACTTTATTAAAAAGTGCAAGAATACCATTCAAATCTTTCTTTTTCTTTTTTTTTTTTTTTGTATTTTATGGTGTTTTTTATTTTATTGAATGCATAGCATTCCATGCAATCAAGCGAAAATTAAATATGTATAGAGTGCATTTCATGATATATATTACTAAATGATTGAACGTTGCTTATTTTTTTTCTTTTTATACATGTTTAAGTGCCTTTAACACTGAATCGTTTTAGTGTAAAATTTAATTTTTATAGTACCTTACAAAATATATACTATTTTAAAGCGCTTCAGCAGTTTCTTTCTTTCTTTCTAGTAAAACTGGCTAAATGCTTGGACACTGCTCTTTTTATGTACTTTTATACAATCCCTCCCATAATATAAACTATTAACAAGTGCTTGAACAATTTTCAGATTCTTTCTTTCTTTCATTTCATTACCTACACATTATGTACACATAAATGTGCCTTTACCAACACAAACTTTTACAAACATCTTGAACATTGTTGAGACGTTTTAGTGTACAATTGACATTTTATAGGACCTTACAAATTATGCACTATTTCAAAGCGTTTGAATGGGTTTTCTTTCTTTCTTTCTTTCTTTCTTTCTTTCGTAATGTAAAATTGGCTCATTAACTGATAGAAACGTCTGGCTGATGTAATGGACTTCAACCCACATGAAGATTCCACAAAGACCCCCTTTCGACCCCAAGTAACTCCGCTCCATAAGTAGCTGAATCGATGACGCCAGATTGGTGATTCCCAGGGGGATTCCTGATTTTTAACAGGATCCTCACTTTATGTGACCACCGAGGCTCCGTAGTAACCGACCGTTCGGCCTGCGTACTTAATAAATATTACCAGGCAGAACTGACAGATTAGAAAATGCCGCTTCTATAGTCTTGTACCTGAAGGTGACGTTAAAAAACCTCTTCTTGCCGAGACTTCTCCGAGTACCATGAGAGTTATGCAGTTTACACTTCCTCTCAAAGCAGCTAACCAGCGTTTCTCAACCTTTAAGTATTTGCGACCCGAGTTTTCATAACCGTTTTAATCGCCCCCCCCCCCACATTTTTTTTTAAATGTAGATGCATATTTTATTATACCTACTTAACTTTTATCGACATTGATCTAACTCTGTATTTATTGCTATAGTATCAGAATGTAGTTTAAGTTAATTTGTTTTGGTTTCAACAGATGGTTTTTTTTTCATATTTTTGATTCTTGTTTTCTTTTTTTTCACATCTTCGCGCCCCCCTTTTTGTTACTTCGCGCCCCCCGAGGGGGACCCGCCCCACAGGTTGAGAAGCACTGAGCTAAGCTGTGATTTACGCATCCCAACGCCTGCACCACACCACAGAGAATCGTTTCCTTCAGCTCTAAGTGTCTGTTTTCCTCCCATTGTTCTCAACTTTCCAAAGCTTAGTTAGTAGACACGATCATCATGACGTGCCTTAGCAGTTTAGAACGGCGAGAAAACTCAATTTCACAGGTGGGAACGAAAGGCAGGATATGATTTCTAGGTAGATGTAAAAACAAACTGTATAAAGATACAAAGACAGGCAGGGCACTATATGAGAGAGAACATGTCAGAAATAAATGGATAGACAGATGTGAAAGGTACTGTATAATATCAAGCTTGATAGACCGATACGTGTGAAAGACAGATTGCTATATGTATAATAATATAAATGTATAATAATAGTATGAACAATAATATAGATTGCTATATGTGAAAGACACAGTTACCTCAATAGACATACACAAGTGAAAGGCACTATATAAGTAGTGTTTTTTTTTTTTTTTTTATTAAATACATTATAATAGTGAGTAATTTTTCCCATTCAAAACGAAAACCAAAATGACATTTAACAGTTGGCAACTGCAGTATATACAAGTAGCTGCTCCTTTTAGACCAGGGGTCTCCAACACGGCGCTCGCGATTTACCGGCAGCTCGCCACCCCTTTCCAAGTAGGGTTAATGAAGCCTACATAAATCTGAAAGCTTGATTAGTCAAATAAACGGTGGGCGATCTTTCCAAGAAATCACATCACGATCCTTTTAACACAAAATATGACTTGCAATCTCTCTTTTCAATGTGGCGTACATTTAAGAGAACATCCGGACTCCAACTCATCAAGACCTAAGTAACACTTTATTTTAAATATCAGACAAAGTTGAATTCAGTTGTTCTCTCGTTCGCTAGCTAAGCGGTGTTAAGGCACACGCCCTGAAGATGGCGAGTGAGTGAGGAAGGAAGCCCCCAAGCCCCCCGGCCGGTGCTTTTTTTCTCGGATGCGCGCAAATAAAATCGGTACGGCAAGCGAACTCCTGATTACATAGCGAAGTCGCAAAATCAACCGGAATGTTCAAGCAAATTCTAGAAAAGAACCCGATCTAAATCCATGAAGTAGTTCTCTCGTGAACAGCGGACAGACATACAGACAGACAGATGTTGGATTTTTTTATATTATATATTCGTAAACCTTCAAAATAATGTGCAGTTAAAGTCTCAACAGCATTTTTAGCATTTCGGGAGCTTAGTAGAGCCAGATAACTATAAGAATCTTCACCAAGCAGCTCTGAAAATGTCTGCTTTGTTTGGGTCTCCATACCTCTGTAAGTCTGACGTGAATGTCATGAAATCAAAGTTCAGAACAAGACGAACATTTAAATGACTCCATAAGAGTGTGGCTACACTCCACCATACACCTGTCTCTCTTGTTGACTCCATGCAGTGCCAGTCATCTGACTAACTAAAAAAAAAAAATCACACACGCAAATGGACCTGAAGTGAAACAGTGACATGTGACAAAATGACAAATGAATAAGTCATATCTGTGGATTTGGAATTGCATTGTTTTGTTTTGACAGCATTCGTGTTTTAATTCAATAGTGTGAGGTACACTATGAAATGCATAACGACATACAAAATGCACTTGCAGGTGAACTAAATCTTTTTAGTGATGTTTTAATGCAAAATGTGACTTGTGGACACCAACATTTTGTAAATATTCAGGCAAAACGAACTTATTCAGTTTGGATTAAAATAAGCTATGGGAATAAACGCCAGAAAACACGAGTAGCTCTCGGCCATTTTCATTTTGTAAAAGTAGCTCTCAGGGGGGAAAAAAGGTTGGAGACCTTCAAGTTGCTGTGAAGGATGTGCATTGAAGCCAACGACAGGCAGCGAAGCGCACATTTCAGTAGCGATGTACATCGAGTGGCCGCTAGGTGGCGCCGTTCATCATAGAGCGCACTACGTGCGTGGTCACAAAACGCTTTTACATCAGAGGTGCCAGACTCCGCATTTGATTGATTTTTCTTTTTAAAACTCGGACCCTTTAAAACAGGGAGGAGAAATGGTGGTCCTTGAGGGCCACAGTGGCTACAGGGTTTTGCTCCAATTTACGCAGTTGCTTCATGAGAAGTCATTTATTGCTGGCGAATCGCTTATTGCTCAAGTGCTTCATTTTTGTGGCCACGCTTGATAAGATTTAGAACCCTTAACTGCTTATTTAAGTCATGAACGGCCTCATTGCCCGATTTTAATGGCTCCCTAATAGCAATAAGACGTAAATGACTAAGGAGCCAGGAGTTCTCCATCCAGATTTTTTCCTTTAACACCCGCGAGGATTTATCATGCATTATTTGGTTTAATAAAATACTTAGAAGGAAGCTGGAGAGAAAAAAAAAAAAAAATAAAGGCTGAAAAGTACTCATCCACTTTAGGCTTCAAGTCATTTCGACAAAATAATTAGAAAGAGAAAATAACCTACGAAATAAGAATAACCTGACACTGCAGAGTTAACAAGGCATGCTATTAAATCAGACTTATCAGCCAACAATTTGAACAAAACTCTGCAGCCACTGCTTTCCCCCAGCAACGACTCTGATCACCCCTGCATTAAATAAGTCCGAAGTGTAAAGTTGCCAGCCTCCCGCACGTGTTCTGCAAGTGAACAGATTCCGTCTAATACACCGATCGGTGGTCGACAGGCATCAATGCCCAGTCTCGCTAGTATTCCGGGTGCGGTCGGCAGGCACCTTTCAAGGCGGCAGCCCCGATGAATTCCTTATCAAATTAGAATCTCAACCGTGAGCCCCATGGGAACTGAAGCACTCAGGTAGGCGGTTTCCCAACCCACTGGCGCTCGATGCCCCGCCCACGCACTCGATTGGCTGTTTCCTGCCCCCAAGGCCGTACGTTCTGATTTCTAATTCCTGGCAGCTGACCAAACAAATCTGGCGTCCTTGGCCCAGCCCCGCTCGAAACTTCCTTCCTCTGCAGGCGCTGATGGGACGGGGCTTTGAGTCACAATCACGTAAGGAATGCGGCTTTACCTTTCCCAAAGTAGTGAGATCTGTTGGGAGGTTCGGCGATCTCCTTGTTCTTCTTCTCTTCTTCAGTAACACACCAAAGATGTGCAGAGCCTTACTGACGCTGTTTGTCGCTTTCCCAGTTTTCTCGTTACAAGCCGACAGCGAGTCGCCCAGAGAGGGCTTTTGTATTCTCAATGATTGCTACACGATGCACCAGGGGGCTGCAGACTTTGACACGGCGAGCGGCGTGTGCGGGACTAAAGGGGGCCACCTGATGACAGTCCGATCGACGATGCAGAGAGACATCATTTCAATCTTTATGGGTACCCTGCAGGGTCGCTTCTGGATTGGACTTGAGCTGCTCGCTGGACGCTGTGGTGACCCTTCAAAAGCACTACGTGGGTACCGGTGGGTCACCGGAGAGGAAACTACGGACTTCACGTCGTGGAAAACGCAGGACTCGACAGAGTGTGGCCAGAAGTGTGTCTCCGTCTCCAAAGATCAGCTGTGGGAAGAAAGTTCATGTCTGGAGGCGGCTGATGGGTTTCTCTGTGAATTCCGATTTAATAAAACCTGTGAACCCGCTGAGCTGGAGGGATTCTCGCTTACCTACCACACACCTTTGGGTTTTCAGACGACACACACCCAGACTTCTTTGCCACTTGGAACAGTAGCAATCACGTCTCCCATCGGATACAAACTG
>JANRMT010061414.1:4086552-4096819 GCA_026402145.1 Polypterus bichir lapradei | reverse complement strand
AAGTGTACAGAGCCCAGTGAAATTCATACGTGTATTTGCTAATCAACATGCAGCACCTCGCTACTCCGTGTTTGTCTCCTTGATGCTTTCTCCCTGCTCGTAATTGTGATACATTTAATATTTTCAATATTTGAAGTGATAAAATGCAGTACTACAAATGTTTGTAATGCACCATCTGTTGGAAAGACAAATTTAATGCACATGTCCCAGTTATATGTGAGAACACAGTAAATATTATTTAATTCTATAACATATTGTAGCAACCCTGGGTCAAGGCCTGTTAGGGTCATGCTCTTCGAGAAACCATGGACCATCAGCGGACATGGGAATACCCCAGGAAGTGGGCTATATAAGCAGCTCCATGAACAGCATGAGTGGGGCTGCAGATATTGCACCCTCATAAAGCTATCAATGGCCTGTGTGTGATCGCTGTTGAGCCTTGGATGTGGACCTTATCCTTGGGTCATTTCACTTTGTGCAGTGTGGCATAATAGTGTGGTAGTCACCCCCAGGTGAGCAGAGTGAGGTGGATCTGGCTGGTTGGTTGAGAGGGTGAAGCTTCTCAGAGCGTATGGTGCTGTAGAAATCCTGGGGGAGATGTCACTGAAGAAACCAATAGTCTTTTTTTTTCTTTTTTTTTTAGCAGTCTGGCATAAGTTGTGTGAATCCGTTCTTCTGTCTCTCACATCCGACAGGTCATTACAATAATGAAATAAAGTAACGATAGTCATTTTCTTCTAAAATGCCCTAAAACACTCCGTTGCAATTCCATCTTCTATAGGCGCCCTTCTGTGTGCGTATTTACGAGTAAAGTGGAGTTGAGCTTTGCCTGAAAAATTCTGCAATTGACTTGCAGTACCACTGCTGGCCTTTAGATGTCAGTCGTGTCTCATGAAACTTTTCTATTGCCGACTGCCGAAAAAAGGCGATGCAGTTTTATTATGGGAAGGTGATGACAGCTGAACTGAAAGCTTCCGATGCAATTTCTTTCTTTCTTAAAGTAAAATTGGCTTATTAAGGCTGGATATTAAAATTTCCTTCTGGAATAGGCAAACGTCGTCTGAGAAGGAATAAATTAAGAATGTCGTGACTTGTGAACAATAAAGGTGCAGGAAGGCCATTAAAATATTTCCATCCAGCATTTTCAAGGCATGTAAAAGGAAGCTTAATAATTATACTGAATGATGGCCACCACACTTCATGCTGCTGGGACTCTCTTGAACATGATATACATAAGGAAGTTGATAGAAATTGACAATAATGTGTTTCTGAAGGTTAGAAGTTTTCATGAGGTAAGCATTTGTCAGTTTGGTGGGGGTGACATGGCAGAGAGAGAGAAAAAGCGAGTGATTTAGTCCTACAGCCAGATACTGAAATATACATAGACAGGTAAGTCAAAAGGTACTTTACAATGGGGAAACAATTTTAATCCATGAAAAGACCGACATGTGAAAGGCACTATATAACACAGATAAGAAAAACCTAGTCAGGCCTTACACCTCCTGTTTTTCCTGGGGTCAGGCTTGCCTTGCCTTTGGGTAGTTTTGGTGGCCTCACCCCTTTTGGTTATTTTGTGCCACTAGAGCAGTCGCGACATTTGAGAAGTGGGCAACTGAGTGAGCCATGTGGCCCAAGAATGATTTGGAGATAATAATTTATGGAGGTCCACGTGGCTTGTTGGTTTGTTGTTCGTCATCTCCTTTTTATTTATCTCTCCATCCTCCGCTTGCCATTTTCCTGTTTACATTTTTCTGCCTGCGAGGAGCCGCTGTCTGAGAAGGAAATTCCGGGAAAGAGAGAGGAATGTCATGGAATGAAAGGCAAACCTCCAGCAGCTGCCTTGAGTCATTTAGTGTCACTTTTGTGAAATACCATCAAGGTCAACATGGACAGTTGCATATCAAGGAAGGCTACTCTAGGGGAGCTGTAGGCTTGCAATAAGTGGCTGCCTAAAACTTAACCCAGGCTGGGTGGCACTGTGATTTTATCCCACGGGTAGACAGATGCCAGGTGAGTGAATGGAAATAAAGCAAAGGCGCATGCCATCTGACAAAGGGTTGATTGTGACATACCCAAATCATCGCTATGGCAAAGATGCATTTTACATGCAAGGATACCAACACATTCATTTTATGTAAATGGCACAATCACGTAACATGCAAGACTTGTTTGGAATATTTTTCCACCTCTGTCGGTTTGATATCTTTTCACAAATTCATTGTTGTGCAGCGTTCCGCTGTTCTGTTGTTACTTGCCGATATCTGCCTGAGCGCCATCTTCTGGCAGCTCCTAGGGAGTGAAGACGACTCATGAACTCTCTGAAGTCGGCAGTAGTCTCCTAAATTAGGAAAAAACTCATCACATTCTGTTACCCCTTCGAAGAGTAGGACAGCATTTGTGTCACCCTGAGATTTTTGAGCCTGTGTTAGGACCGGGTTGATACTCTGAGACACCTGATAAATACAGACACTCGTCCACAGTTTGGTGTGGGTGTTGTGTGGCATTTTGCTCCATTTAATGAGTGTCACAAAATCCCACCTTTACAGGACCACCATGACGATATATTTGAATGAAGAGAAGAGAATTGTATGCTGTGTTGCGAACAAGAAAGAATCCTCTTTGGGAGAACTTCGTTAAATTAATACACGTCTTTGAACTGGGACTTGTTGCTGGTGTTTTGGGTTTCTTTCTTTCTTTCTTTCTTTCTTTCTTTCTTTCTTTCTTTCTTTCTTTCTTTCTTTCTTTCTTTCTTTCTTTCTTCTGCCCAGTATGAATTTTAATCAAAAATTTTCTGTTTTTTCGGGGATGAGCGTCATGACCCCGTCATTCCAAGTCTGCAGGGTGTCTTTTTCCTTCTGCTACTTCTTGGAGGACTTCCAGTAATCCATACTTAATTGTATCCCTGAATGTGATGTAAAATTTGGGTCCTGGGGTTTTATTTTTTTCTGCCACTTTTTCACGGCTTCTTTGATTTCCTGTAGTTATTGATTGTCCTATTTCTCTTTGGTTTCCTTGTCCAATTCTCACTCGAAATTGCAAAATATTGGGTCGTTTATGTGCATTGATGTCTCCTTCGGTTGTAAAAAGTTTCCCTATCTTTTCATTTGTCTGTTGTATTTCTTCTTCCATTATAATGCCTTGGCTCTCGAGACCATAGATGTTTTCTCATTTTTCTTTTTTTTTTTACAGTTGTTGAGTTCGGTTTTGTGTTCTTTTCTATTCTTTGCCTTTCCTTTGGAAGGTTCTTGTCTTCTCTCCTTGACGAGGTCCCACCATTCACTGCTTTGTTTATAAAAATCCTTTAACGTTACCCATTCTTTATGCTTGTTTTCATATTCTGCCCTGATTTTATTGTCCTCCATCAGTTTTCGTGTTTAGCTTCCAAAAACTTTTATTTCTATTCTATTTATTTCTAGACTCCTTTCCACCATTTCCCCATTGCTCCTCATGGTTTTATAAGCTGAATTGGAGGTGCCATTGGAGTTGAATACATCTGTGTTCTCCCGTCATGGCGGCTTAATGAAACCATAGATTTTTAAGTGAAGTTAACACCAGACACCTGGTGCCGTTATTTAGCTTTAGAAGTCCCATCATTATTTCAGTGGGGGTCACCTGTCTGGGGTTTCACTTTGGTTGCATCTGAAAGGTCCAACTTGTGCTGTGTTCAGTCAGTATGGTGGCCTAACCTACACAGTGACCACACAAGAACACTCCAAGCAACTCCATGAAAACCACAAGTTAAGAGATGGAGACGAGAGTCTCCAAGTCACTGAATATCTAATTTCACCAATCATGAAGAAATGGAAAGAGTGTCACATGGCTGGAAATCTGCTAGAAAAGGGCGAGCAGATAGACTTGACTCTGTGCTCACTGGTCTTTCTCTGTCATGGCTGCCATCTACTAAATACGGACTAGAAGTGGGTACATACTTCTGTAATCAATTTTTTTTGTTGTTTTTTAAAGTGTAAAAAATGGACAGGACATCCAGCTACATGGGGAACTGTGAAGTAAGTTTGAAGAAGGTTCTGTGATCTGATGAGGTCAAAGTGGATCTTTTTGGGCATGAGTCCAAATGTCATGTTAAACTGTGAGGGATCACAGACACACCATGGTGGTGGAAGCCTCAGGCCTTGGGGATGTTTCTCTGCAGAAAGCCCTGGAAGGTTTGTGGTTGTAACCTGAAGGCAGCAAGATGTGGAGAAATCCTGGAGGGAAATGTTGATGGAGTTTGCAAGAAACTTGGAAGAGGATTGGATTTCCAGCAAGACAACAAGGTCAAGCACGGAGCCCAAACTACACAGGAATGACTTCAAAAACAGCACAAATGAATGTCCATCAGAGTTCAGATCTCATTCTTTTAACAATTTATTGAATTTATTAAAATCAAATAACATTTCATACAAGCAAGTACCTAATCAGCTCCCACCTATTGATGAGCTTTCAACTTTCAAATTTCAACTTTATTTATATAGCACATTTAAAACAAGATAGGAATGCTGTGGCCAAAGTGCTTTACAATAATATAATTAAAGAAAAACATATAATTAACAAGAATAACATAAATAGAAATAAAATAAATATTAAATAGAAGTAATGTTACATAATCACAATGAGGAAACCGTCAGTATTACTGAAGGTCATGGAATGCAAGTGAATAGAAATGAGTCTTTAATCTTATTAAGAATGATGACATGTTATTTGCAGATAAAGAAACTGAAGAGGTTGAAAATGATGATACAGATGATGAAATTTCAGAGGAGGACAGAGACTGTAAGAATCGAAACATGCTGGCCATGCCACTGTCAGATCTACAGAGGGGAAAATGGAAGATAACACCGTGGAACCAAAATGTTGAAACTTCCAGCTTAATTTATTTAAGTGAAGCTGGAAAATCTGCTCTATAAATACTGAAAAGTGTAAAAAAAACAATTTTTCATAAACTGTATTAATTACCTTTGTAACAATTTAACATAAATGCCTGCAATGCAATAGCAGTTTGCACTACAGAAGTCTCTATCGTCCACATTGGGTGAGTAGATATTTATCAACATCGCTTTACAGTGAAATAAATTACCCATGGTGATCACTTACCTCCCTTCAGGATCAGATTCTACAAATGAGATTCTTCTATGTATAAGAATCTCCACTCCTCTAGTGTTCTTTGTAAAGCTGGAATGAAATATTTGGCTGGTCCAGTCTCTGTGCAGCCAAAACTGATCCTTGCTTAATGAGTGGGTCTCCTGTAAAAATACAATTTTATCATTTACACCTGTTAGGTGAGAGAATACTTTCTTTCTCTTTAATTCGTGATTGAGACCTTTAATATTCCAGCTCACAAATTTAACTGTTTGGTCATGGAGACATTGTTTCTGAACCAATGGAGAGTTTGATGGTTGGAACTGACAAAAGCTGTTCAATCATGACCAACCGGACCACCTGGCAGAGCTGGAACAGCTTTACACCGAAGAATGAGGAGGAAGGGCAGAGCAGATCGAGACCTGTGAACACAGAGTCTCAAGACTGTCATGGCTGCCAACTACTCAACGCTGAGTTGAATGAGGAGGAATGCGTATGTGTTTGATTCTTTAATACTTTATCATTCGTATAGACCATTTCCAAGGATCTCTTTTTCACTTTGAAATTAGCGTCTTTCTCTGTTGAGCCAAATTATACCCACTGAGATTCAATGCTTTGTAATAATAAATGTGAGAACTTCTAGGAGGGTGACTTACAGGCACCCATATAAACTCTACACAATTATTAATGAGATAAAGGAAAGGCAGGACTGAGTAACCGTGTGAGCACACATGTCCTATATAATTAGTGCATGTTCATGCAGTGTTAAATTCACGGTGTGATTAAATTATCCATGTACTTTCCTAACTTGTTTGTCTCCGCTAAAGACTGTAGGACCCCAAAGTGTATTTTGCAGACTGTAAGAGCCAATCTTAGAAAGTTGAAGTTTTTGAGTTAAACTCATATTAATGTTGGCTTAATCTGAATAGAACATAAGTTATGACTATGAAAGAAATTTATGGTATAGTCTTTTCCCCCTATAGGTTAGCAAGAGAGAGAACCTTCTTACTATAACTGAGAAACAGTGTGATAATAAGCTTAGTTGTGGTAAGAACAGGTCCCAGTAAAGAGGGACTTGAAAGACCCTTTTTCTACTCAGAAATGGGATAAGCATACAGTTTTCTGACCGTTTTGAAATGGTTCAGAAATGTTAAGTAAATAGTAACGATTCGAGATATAACAAGATTTGACCTTTGAACTGAACTTTTCTTAACATTTAATTTTTTATTTTTTTTTTGTTTTAATATTCTCTTTTGTGTGAAATGTTTTACTTTGAAACTTAACTAAACTTTTAAAAACAAAGGCATTTTGTCTGTGGAATCATTTCTGTGTGTCAGGCTTTTGTTGAATCCCATTTTTTGAGTTGAAGCTGCTGAACCTTGGTAATTTTGGGAAAATGCAGCTATACGGACTTTGAGTGGAGTTTTCTTACTGTCAGGTTACATTGGTGTGAAAGGACTTGCCATTCATAATACAATACAATACAATTTATTTTTGTATAACCCAAAATCAGACAAGAAGTGCCACAATGGGCTTTAACAGGCCCTGTCTCTTGTCAACCCCCCAGCCTTGACTCTCTAATAAGACAAGGAAAAACTCCCAAAAACACCCTTGTAGGGGAAAAAATGGAAGAAACCTCAGGAAAGGCAATTCAAAGACAGACCCCTTTCCAGGTAGGTTGGGCGTGCAGTGGGTATCAAAAATAAGGGGGTCAATACAACACAATACAATACACAGAACAGAACACAAGTAATCCTCAATACAGCATAAAAATAATAATACATATTACAAGTACAGAGCAGAATTTAACAGTAGATGATATGCCATAATATGATTTGGATTTCTTTGGAGACCTCAGCCATCAAGCTGCCTCCCCCAATTGGCTATTCCACAGCTGAGACAGTGCTGGGCCAGCCAATCCGATGAAAGGACCTCTCTTTCCCACAATTCCTGCGATCCTCCATCAGGGATGACTTTACCTTAGGCAAGCAAAACAACTTGGCAGGTGGGCCGTGGCACCAATTGCCACATTTGAGTACCAAGAAGAGAAACAGAATAGGTGAGGGTTAGTATCAAATTAAAACTGTCATGTTACTTATGTTTTAGTGCTAATGACTAACAACAGAGATGCAGTCTGTACAGTTAATCAGCAGCTCTAGGCAGGGTGTGCTAAACTGAAGTTGTGAGTCTTCAGCCGGGATTTGAAAGCTGAGACCGAAGGGGCATCTCTTATAGTAGCAGGCAGACTAGTCTACAGTTTAGGGGTCCTGTAACTTAAAAGCTCGACCGCTCACTGTTATTTTATTAATTCTTGGAATCCTAAGCAGACCAGCATCTTGAGATCTTAATGTGCACTCAGTTTTATAAATCATGATAAGTTGAGACAAGTAAGCCGGACCTCCGCCATTTAATGCTTTCTATGTTAGAAGGAGGATTTGGAAATCTGCCCTAAACTTAACCGGGAGCAAGTGTGAAGATTTAAGAACTGGAGTTATGTGTTCGTATTTTCTTGTTCTTGCAATAATTCTTGCAGCAGAATTTTGGATTAACTGGAGGCTGAATAAAGAACAGTCTGAACATCCAGTGAACACCGCATTGCAGTAGTCAATCCTACTAGAAATAAATGCAGGAATTATTTTCTCAGAAACCTGTTAATTAAGAAAGCGCCTTAATTTCCCAACAGTTTTAAAATGGAAGAAACATGATGTGGACAACTTTGTAATGTGCGCTTTAAATGACGTGCTAGAGTCAAAGATAACTCAGAGATTACAGGCTGATTCAGTAAAATTAATGGGAATTCCAAATGAGTTAAATGATGACAGAATATTGTTGTGATCAACTTCATTCCCTCCAACAATTAACATCTCTGTTTAAAGATAAGTAGTTCTCATCCATCCACTCCTTTAATTCACTAACACAACTAATTAAAGACAACATCGGAGAAACTTCATTTTATCTTTAAGAAAGGCATAATTGGGTGTTCTCTGCATACGAATGAGAATTAACATGATTTTTCCTTATAAGAGACCTCAGTGGAAGTCTGTAAAGTGAAACCAGTGACGCCATATCTCACTTCTGTGTGTAATGATGGAGTCCTGTCAGTACATTTCTGTACACATTGGAATCGATTTGATAAATAAGAACTAAACCAAGCGAGCATAGTGCCTGTAAGCCCAACATCATTTTCTAGCCTGTGCTGTAAAGTCGAATGGTCAATGGTGTCAAATGCTGCACTGAAGTCTATCAACTGAATTACAGTGGAGTTTCCTTCATCGGAGGATATCAGAATGTCTCAAATTTCTCAAATAAATTGTAATGCTTAAGGTGTGACTGAAGCTGATTGGTGACTACTTTTTCTAGTAGTTTAAAGAGAAAGGGTAAATTTGAAATGTATCTATAATTATTTAGTATGTGTGGGTCTAGGTCTGACTTTTTAAGTAGTGGTTTAATGACTGACACCTTTTAGTGCATCAGGTACTGTGCCGTGCAATAATCAGCTATTGATAATGTTAAGAATAGGCACTGCAGGAACATCCATTGCACGTTTTACTAGTTTTGTTGGCACTGGATCAGGGAACAAGTAGTGGGCTTCATTTTAAAAATTAAAGATGTAGATGAATGAAAGTGCCAAGTCATTTGACATTTGTCTTTGTACTGTGATGACATGCAGACTTTTCACACATCCATCAAAGACAAATGGCGCTGCTTCTTCTTTCGGCTGCTCCCGTTAGGGGTCGCCACAGCAGATCATCTTGTTCCATATCTTCCTGTCCTCGTCATCTTGTTCTGTTACACCTGTCACCTGCTTGTCCTCTCTCTTCACATCCATAAACCTCCTCTTAGGCCTTTCTCTTTTTGTCTTGCCTGGCAGCTCTATCCTTAGCACCCTTCTCCCAATACACCAAGCATCTCTCCTCTGCACATGTCCAAACCAACGCCATCTCGCCTCTCTGACTTTGTCTCCCAACCGTCCACCCTGAGCTGACCCTCTAATGTCCTCATTTCTAATCCTATCCATCCTGCAAATCTTAGCATCTTTAACTCTGCCACCTCCAGCTCTGTCCCCTGTGCCACCATCTCCAGCCCATATAACACAGCTGGTCTCACTACCATCCTGTAGACCTTCCCTTTTACTCTTGCTGATACCCGTCTGTCACAAATCACTCCTGACACTCTTCTCCACCCTGCCTGCACTCTCTTCTTCACTTCTCTTCCACAGTCCCCATTACTCTGTACTGTTGATCCCAAGTATTTAAACTCCTCCTCCTTTGCCAACTCTACTCCCTCATCCTCACCATTCCATGGACCTCCCTCTCATTCACACACATGTATTCTGTCTTGGTGGTCCTACTGACCTTCATTCCTCTCCTCTCTAGAGCAGATCTTCTCCTCTCCAGAGTCTCTATAAACAGATGAAGGATATCCCTATTAGAGTGTCTGGTGAGCGCCTGTGGAATGAACTCCTTCGGCCAGGTTATGCAGAACATTCAAAGATCATTAAAAACAAAAATATTAACGGGACTCCCTTTCTGATCCGCAGCATCCAGGTATTCGGGTTTGCTGATCGACCCGCAGCTTTTCAACAAGGTGCCCTCACTTGAACTTTCTATTTGTGACTTACTGGTGTCCAGTTTAACACAGAGCCACAAAAGGCTTACTTCGTGTGTGTGAAAGAGAAAAACAAATGATTAACTGCTTACAAGTTATTAAGGGATAAAAAAACTAACAAGGCTGTTTTGCTCTAATGGCAGGCTATTCATACGGACGTCTGTCATAAGGCAGGGTGCAGTAAGCTCACCAAGGACAATTTCTTTTTATGGAATTCGTCTGTTAGACGCAGAAATGATGACTTTTCCTTCTTTAGGGCTCCATCAGCAATGTACACAAAATAGAAACGGTTACCCAATTCATGCAGTTTAAAATGAATTGCTAAAAATAAACATAATGTGCTTGTTGATAAGTAAGGGGAAGGGGCAGGGAGGAAAGATATTAAAAGACACTTCAAACGGGGAACTTTGCTCTTCTGCCTTGCAAGGCCTGAATCCTATGCACACGCCGGTGCCTGAAGAAAGACTGATTGATTGAACTATTCCTGTCTTCCTCGGAGATCTCCTTCCACATGTGTCATGGATTTCAGAAGAGTCCTGTTCTTGTTGCTTTCCTTCCAAGTTTCAGGAGTTGACAGCAAGTC
>JANRMT010061414.1:4060763-4073065 GCA_026402145.1 Polypterus bichir lapradei | reverse complement strand
TCTATCTATCTATCTATCTATCTATCTATCTATCTATCTATCTATCTGTCTGTCTGTCTATCATGTAGTGCCTTTCATATCTAGCTATACCTGTCGTGGTCATGCTGCTGGAGAGTTGTAACATGTTGCATTTTAATGAGCCCATGTAAGTAAGACTTGCTTTTTCCTGTGTATGTGACATGAATGACCCTATAATGGCCGTATGATGACCCTATAACTATCTAGTACCCTTCACAGAGATCACAGATTCACTTTCTTTCACTTTTGGCTCAGACTGTGTGTCAGCGAAGACATTCACATCTCCAATCCTTTTACTCCATTACACCACATTTCTATTTAGAAAGTCCTAAACCAGTCCACTTCCTAAACCAGGGACTGCTGACACCGCCCAGTCTGCTTTAATGGAAGGCACGTCTGCAGCCGAAGCATCAGGCCTTTTCTAGGCATTAACATTTGCGCCAGAAGAAAGGCAGTCCTTGAAGTGAGTCTGCATTTCATTTCTTGGCAAGTGCCTTGGCAAAGATTCCTGATCTAAATTCCTTAAAGGCAGAGGACATGGAGCAGAATCTGTCAGCTGGGTTAAAGATGACAAAAGGGAACACTCGGGACAGCAACTCCATTGATCTACGCAGGCCTTAAAATCAGACACTCACCCTGATGCCATGAGAACTCTTAGTTGTCATTTGATAAATTTGCTGGAATTTGTGCGCATTGTGTGATAACTTTTCATTAAAAATGCAGCTGGGGGTGTGGGCAGCTTTTGTACTTGAAAGGGACCATTAAACAAAGCATTCTATCTATCTATCATTATTATTATTATTATTATTAATATGAGTATATAACGCCCTATCTATCTATCTATCTATCTATCTATCTATCTATCTATCTATCTATCTATCTATCTATCATTATTAATATGAGTATATAGCACCTTTTCTATCTATCTATCTAATTTAATCCTGCCAACTACGCTATTTATCTATCTATGATGGAGAGTTCATAAAGCGTGTGATGGACCCGCCTTAAAGTGAACAGTGCCATACTTCTGACGGTGGTTGGAAATCTTCTCCTGCAGATGGTAGTGCGTGACACTTGACTGTGCGTCTGATCACATTTAGCAGGGTCACATTTCAAAGTTGGTGGCTTAAAAGAAGGCCCTGCAGTAACCCTCCAAACCCAACTTTTGAAGATCTGTGTCCAACATCACTTCTGTTCAGACTTCACTTTGATTGAAATCTGAAAATTGTATGGCAAGTGTTCTTGAAATGAATTCCTTAAGTGAGCTTTTCCATGTTAATTACAAAAGTAGAAGTTGTACGGTGACTCCCTTGCTAATCTGCAGCACACAGTCCTCTGGGCGCGGTGTGCAGCCTGCAATGTTTCAGGGGAGGTGACTTCATTAGTTCTCACTCTCTTTCTCACTCTCTCTCTCTTGGTGTGCCAGCAGATGTATTTTGCTTTGAACAAAGTGACCAAAGGCTTTGTTTGCATGTCGTGAATTGTGACAATATGAGGTGTGCAACCAGAATTGTCTTTGTCGTCTTCTTTTCTTTTTCCATTTCTCAAGATGATGATCAGTGGCCTGAAGCAGGCTTGTGTTCTCTTAAAACGTGCTACACGATACACCAGGGAGTTGCTGATTTTCACAGAGCAAAAGCCACTTGCAGCCATCGAGGGGGCCACCTGATGACAGTGCGATCGACGGTGCACAGCGACATCATTTCAATCCTAACGGAGAACCTGAAGGGTCACTTCTGGATTGGTCTGGAGCTGCCCGCTGGACGCTGTGGTGACCCTTCAAAAGCACTACGTGGGTACCAGTGGGTAACTAGAGAAGAAGCTACAGACTTCACTCAGTGGAGAGCACAGGACTCAAGTGAATGTGGTTGGCGGTGTGTCTCCGTCTCCAAAGATCAGCTATGGGAAGAAAGTTCATGTCTGGAGGCGGCCAATGGGTTCCTCTGTGAGTACAACTTTAATGAAACCTGCCGAGCCCCTGAGATGGAGGGATTCTCCCTTACCTACCACACACCTTTAGGTTTTCAGATGACAGACACAGCTCAACTGCCACCTGGCACGACAGCAATCACATCACCCACTGGATACAAACTGTACTGTGACATCAATGGATGGAAAACAAGTCCCTGCGACAGCCAACATGAAAACGGCGGATGCAGCCACATTTATGAAATGGAGGGAAGTGAAGCGAAGTGCATGTGCCCTGAAGGACTACAGTTAGAGGGGAGCCAAGTGACCTGTGAGATGCCCGATCCATGCAGGGACCGTCCTTGTGAGCAGCTGTGTGTCTCCCGGCTGCAGAGCTACACTTGCTTGTGCAGAGAAGGTTATCTTCTAGATGAAGATGGATTGGGGTGTAGAGACCAGGATGAGTGTCTGGTGCAATCGATCTGTGCTCCTGGTAAAGTGTGTGTCAACACGCCGGGCAGTTTCCGATGCACATGCCCGTGGAGATTTGTGATGGTCAGCGGTGAGTGTGAAGACCCAAATCAAGCGCAAGTCTCCTTCTTGTGAGCACCAGTGCCCTAATTTAATAAGGCGTGACAACTGCTTCTGCTCTGAGAGGTTCGAGGAAAGTCGTCCATAGTCTCATTCAAGTGTGCAACACCCAGAAACACCTGGTGGATCTCGATCCACACACTCTGGACCTGCGGAGATTGATTTATAATTGAAACCAAGAAAGAGAGCATGTCTTCATATCAACCTTCTGCAGGCTACAGTCTTACAACATCATTGGAGGTCTCACAGGCGGCTGCTGTGATGATGGCTACAGCCTCAGCTCCAAAAGCTTTTCCTGTACACCATCTAATCATGAAAATGACGATGGATCGCTCCCTGCTACCGCACATCCAAGTGTTAGAAATGTCACAGCCATGTTTCTGTCAGCGAGCTCCCTGCTGGAAATGCTGCGTGGCTCGTTTCCTTGGATCGGTGGACCTTGTCAATAAACGACCAAAAGATGGGGATGGAAGACCAGCCATTTTTTTAGGACGGGAACAAACCACTGCATTGGGAATAGGGAATGATGGATCAACTGTCTGAACAAATTTCATTTCCAGACAGGAATGTGTATCACATTATGTGTGTCAGGATGCAGTTAATGTGGTTGGACGCCATCACCTGAAGGTTTGTGCTGTTGTGGTCTATCAGGATGGCTGGCAGTAGAAACCAGCAGGTTTGTCTCCAGTTTTCCATTTTAGTTTACATATTATACTTTTTGCAGTGGGCTCGCGCCCTGCCCAGGGTTTGTTTCCTTCCTTGCACCCTATGTTGGCTGGGATTGGCTCCAGCAGCCCCCTTTGACCCTGTAGTTAGGATATAGCGGGTTGGATGATGGATGGATGGACGTTATACTTTTTGTAAGATGGTAGGGTTTGAACACTAAACCAGAGCACCCTCTATTGGTAAAAGTCTGAATTAGCATGAGCCGCCCTGATTCGGGACGCTCTTGAGACAAGTAAGGATTTACTTCAGGAGGGACGAGTACAAGCAAGAACTGTTGTGTCAGGTATTTGAAATATTCAAATAAAGGAAAGAAGCAGCTCTCTTTGAGTAAGACATAGCGATTTCCTTCCCTTCGAGCTTTAGGAGTGCCAGTGCTGCTCTGAAAGTGGGGTCTGGGGCAGGAAAGGGGGATTCTATAAGCCCCCCACCTAAAGGAACTGACTAGACTGGACGGCAGGTGTGAGAAGGCAAGTTGTGTTCTGATTGGTCAGATGTATGGCTGTTTAGGATTGGTCCGTTTGGTACTACGCCGCCCCATTGGTTTAGAATTTGTGATAAGAACGGTAAAGCTGGTCTTTTTCCTTCTCTCTCTCTGTCTCTCTTGCAATCTCTCCACAATGAAGACCGCTCTCTCTCTCTGGGCAGCCATTTTGAGACAGTCATGCAGCCTGATTCAATACTACACCCAAAGGCCAGGGGGGTAACAAAGACCAAGCCAGACAGGCTGCCTGTGGATGGCAGATGCACTTGGGCTCTATTTGGGTTTTCGTCTCACTCAATTACGTTGTACATAATTTGGGCACATTCTCTATTGTCATGGACTAGAAGTCCCAAAGAATTCCAAAAGCACTTCCAAAAATGCCCACTCATGGGGGAAATCCTGTCAAAAACCCCGACTAGACACAAAAAGGACCTCATCGAATCTTTATAAAAGAAAAGGTTTATTCTTAAAGGAAAAATGTTCTCCAATAACAATGGCACTCCATGGAGCACAAAGACAAAATGGAACTGCCTGCAACAGAAAAGCAATCCAAATCCAACAAGTCTCAATACAAATTCCAATAGGAAGATCGAAATACAGAGCAGAAGGTTGAAAAACAAACATCCACAGCAAAAGACACCAGAAACTCATCAACTGCAGACAGCATTCACTATGAACCACCAGGGACTGTGGGAGACCCTCTGGATTTATAGAAGGGCATTTAGTACATTAAAAAGATTTAGAGGGTAACAGACCATTCAGCCCAACAAAGCCCAGCAGTCCTATCCAAGATAACATCAAGTTGTGTTTTGATGATCCCTAAACTGCTACTGTCCACCACACTACTTGCTCAATTATTCCACGTGTATGGGGTGCTTTTCAAAGTCACAGTCTCCATCCACTGGACTGATACTCTTCATAATTCTGCTGCCCGCCTCATTACTCGAACCTCATCTATTCACCATATCACTCCGGTCTTGCAGCAGCTTCATTGGCTCCCGATTAAGTTTCAAATTGATTTTAAAATTCTGCTATTAACATTTAAGGCCATTCATAACCTGGCCCCTCCATATCTGTCTGACCTTCTTCATGTTGCCATTCCCTCCCGTAACCTTAGATCCTCTTCCTCCATCCACCTGACCATCCCTCTCGCCCGTCTAACCTCCATAGGGAGCACAGCATTCAGCCGTTCTGCTCCCAAGCTCTGGAATTCATTACCTACTGAGCTCAGAAATATCAAATCACATTCAACCTTCAAATGTAAACTTAAAACCCATCTGTTTAAAATGGCTTTTTCTTTATGATTACAATGGCTTTGTTTGCTTTTAATTTTTATATCTTCTGTTTTTTCTGATGTTTTAAGTTGCTTAAAATGTGTCTTTTTATTTATTTATTTATTGTTTGTTCGGTGTCCTTGAGTTCTCAGAAAGGCGCCTTGTATAAATAAAATGTATTATTATTATTTTAAACACTTCAGTCAGGTTTCCTCTTCGTCTCCTTTAAAGACTCAGCTCTTCTCATCTTTCCTCATAACTCACCCCCTGTAGCCCTGGAATCAGCCTAGTCGCTCTTCTTCTCTGGACCTCTTCTAGTGCTGCTATGTCTGGTTGGGCCCAAAACTGCACCCAGTACTCCAGATGAGGCCTCACCAGTGTGTTATAAAACAAGCAGAACCTCCTTGGACTTGTACTCCACGCATCAGGGTGCTATATAACTTAACATTCTGTTTGTCCTCTAAAGCTCTTCTCAACTCTGTACCCCAGATGGGTTCCTCTATCTATTTCTTATTTAACGAGCTTCTGTAAAACCCAAATTCCAGATCCCCTCCCAAGGGTACAAATGAAGTTCTGTCTATCTAATGTTTGCTTGTTTTAAAATACTGAAAAAGTCAGTGGTCTCCATGGGGTGTACTTACTTTTTCACGTGACTGAATATGCTGTGGACAGCATGGTGGGACAGCGGTAGCGCTGCTGCCTCGCAGTATGGAGACCTGGGTTTGCTTCCCGGGTCCTCCCTGCGTGGAGTTTGCGTGTTCTCCCTGTGACTGCGTGGATTTCCTCTGGGTGCTCCGGTTTCCACCCACAGTCCAAAGACACGCAGGTTAGCTGCATTGGCGATTCTAAATTGTCGCTTGATGTGTGTGTGTGTGTGTCCTGCGGTGGGCTGGTGCCCTGCCCGGGATTTGTTTCTGCCTTGCACCCTGTGTTGGCTGGAATTGGCTCCAGCAGACCCCCATAACCTGTGTTAGGATATAGCGGGTTGGATAATGAATGACTGACTGACTGACTGAATATGCTGTTTGAGAACTTCCCAGCTCATCGGAATAGTACCACTCTGGGACAAGAGGGGGCGCTGTCTCTAACAGTGTTGTCAGTATTTTCTCAACCACAGCACAGAGAAGATGCCCAATGAGCGCAAGTCCCCTAAAACCCCTGGCATCCCCAGATGGTGGCGTCTGTTTTTAGACCTGATTTGACCACAAGACGGAGCTTCCCAAGACTGACCCGCTCAGTCGCGCTCAGCTATTTAGAGAAGCCGACCCATGCAAACCTGTCGATTTGTCGATGTTATGTGTGCGCCTGTGAATGTTTACGTTGCCAAATTAAACGGAGTGAGCCGATTGGCACCCCAACAATTCTTTGGACTCCGCCAGCGCCTTCGCTCGTCCATAATGCCTAAGAATTAACCGCACTTGTACCGAACAGAGGACACGCCAAAAGGCACACGTCAGCTGATCTACCGCGAGCAGGCATCTGGGGACCGAGCACGGCGTGCGGCGCTTTAAGGGACATTCAAGAGGGCGCGGGCCACCTCCTCATCTTCCTCCCCCCTCTCCTCCTTTGTGTCCCAGCGGCTGACAATGGCGTATCCTGCTTAGAAGTCACATTTTCTCTTAATGCTTAGTGACATGTTGTGGATTTTGGCATCCAGCAGTCCATACCAAGAATGTAATTTTAGTGTCATTTGTTTCTCATCTTCTCCATGACGAAGAGCATTTGCTAAAATCAGCCTCACGCAAGGGGGGATTCAGAGGTCGTCATTGACAAATGGGGTATGCGGTAAGTTTAGGGAGGGAGGCGCTGGTTCAAGTCCAGTGAAATGCTCGGAGTTTTCAGGGACAGCGTGGACTCGATTTGAACTGCGGGCTCACTGGCCGAGGCGCCGGACTGTAAACGGGCCACGGAAAAATACACAAACTGGAGCTCTGCACTAGTAAAGGGTTTTGGGAATGTTTTAATCTGTTAAAAAATGAAAACAGAAAATTATCTTTGATGGCTACATGTTTTCTGTAACTCATTATGTTAAAAAATCTTCCGCGGTCCAAGTGTACAGAGAAGGCGAAAAAAAGAAAACAAAACGTCTTGTAAAGTTCACCGTCTAGTTTTCACTATGAAAGGCCATTTCAGTCGAATCTCACCCTGTGCCACCCTGAAGGGTTCACTTACCAGGATAAAATATGGCTATGTATGTGTTAAGCAGCATTGTTTTCATTATGAAAGGCGCTACATAAAATTACAGGGCTGCCACGTCAGTCACTTCCATGACTGAAGTAGTCACTTAGCCTGTCAACTCTTCATTGAATGTGCGTGTGTTTGTGTAACCAAAATGGCTTTGTCTCAATAAAGGGGAAAGGCTTTGGATTGGGTCTCACCATGAAAGGCACTATATATAACTGCCAGTTCAATCCCCTCTTTCGCTGCATGACCGTGAACAAATCACTTAAACTGTAAAATAAGAACAGATAAAAATAAAGAGACTTAAACCTTTTTTTTAACTATGAAAGGCACTATATAAAATTACAAGGTTGTTAGTTTGGTGCCATTCGGATTCACTCTGTGACCCTGAACCAGTTAACAACCACGCCACTGATCTCTTTATGAAACAGAATTATATGTAATTGTACTTTATAGTTATGAATTAATGAAGTGTATGGTAACTTCTTCATTATGAAAGGCGCTATATAAAAGGACAATATTATTATTGCGCTTTTTGATTCACTCTGTGACCCTGAGCAAATTATCTATCCACCCAATTATTTATTTATGGAAAATGCTTGTATACAATTGTACATTATAGCAAGGAATTAATACATGTTTTGTCAAGCTTCTTTATTACGCAAGGCACTATATAAAATTAAAAGGTTGTTAATTCAGTGCCTTTTCTGATTAACTCTGTGACCTCAAACACATTACCTACCATGCCATTGATCTCTTTATGAAAAAAAAAATTGTATTGAACCGTATAACACTTAACTTGCCATTTGCCATTTTCTTTATTATGAAAGGCACTATATAAAATCAAAGGGTTTCATCCCCTGTTTCACGGTGTGACCCCAAACAGATCATTTTCCCTATCACTTTTCCCATTTTAACAACGAGAATGCAGTCATATTTCAGTAGAAGTGATGGCTTTCACTGTGAAAGGCGCTATAAAATCACAAGATAGCCAGTTCAGCCCTGTGTGTGGCACTGAATGAGTTTCTAAAGTTGTCACGTCTGCGGATGAATGAATATGCACAGGTAATGTACAGGTAATCGACTCAGCTGTATCTCAGCAGAAGTAAAGGGCTTAAAAATGGATCTCATTATGAAAGGCACTATATATTTACAGGTTTATCAGATCAGTTCCCTTTTTCATCGTATGAACCTGAACAAATCACTTTGTCTTTTCAGGAAAAAATCTGAACACGTAGAAGTGCTGTGGAGTGTTTCCCACCATGAAAGGCGCTATATAAAATGACAAGGTTTTCGGTATGTTCCTTCTCTGATTCATTCTATAACCCTGAATAAGTTAGCTACCTGGCCACTCGTCTGTTTATGAAATTCATCCGCATGCAATCGTACCACAGAGCACTGAGAAAATAAAGTGTTTTGCCAAACCGTTCTTGATTTATTTGTGAGTAATTGCATTGTACTGCTGTATAAGCTTAAACTCGTTAGACCCCCGGGCCACGCGTTTCATTGTTGCAATGGAGCATAACGGAACACGTTGAAACGGGGGAGGATTACATCAGGCGAGCTGATTTGTTTAAGTTCTGTTATGTCACAGCAAATTAATAAGCTCTTGTGGGGACGCCTTGCGTGTTACTTCAGCAGGCCACTCTGTGCTCGTAACGACACCTCCACGTGCGGCTCGGCGCCAAGCCTGAGCTTACCAGCCTGCGGGGCCCCCTAGTGGACAAACGGCAACGGCAAGCGCTGCACGTTCACTGAGCGCGAGTCGCCTGCCCTGACCGAACTCCACTTAATTAGAACCGTTTATCACGAAGGGGAGGCAGCATCTGCGTTTAGTTTGTGCTGCAAAGTCAGGAAAGAAATTCTACAAGCGGCCTTTCATGCACAAAGAATCCTGCTGAGTTAATACAAAGAATAATAACAGCAGAAAAATCAGATACTAAAACAAAATACCCTAAAGACCAAACCCAACCATCTCAGACCTTCACACAACGCGATGCATGTGAGCTAACAAAGCTGGGAACTAAGATGGCCGTTACATCTGGAGTCAAAAAAATGTGAAGTACTGTAAATTCAAAGAAGTACAAAAACAAGAATAGACATCCACAAATGTTCACTTGTCTCTATTACAGATGTCTATTGGCTGATTCAGAAACTCAGAACCTGTAATACACAGACACATGTTAACTTTAACATGATAGATATGAAAGGCATTATACAGTATATAATTCATTATATAATACATAGATGTGGAAGGCATAATGTGACAGACACATACTGTAAATAAATGAATATGAAAGACATTATATAAGAGACAGATATGAAAAGCAAGGCATGAGAGAGAGGTCGATATACTGTATATATATGAAATTCATTCTATAACAGGTAGATATTTATGAAAGACACTATGTAATAAATAAAGAGATAGATATGAAAGGCACCGTATAATGGATAGAGAGATTTTAAAGGCTATATATAGCAGATAAACATATAGATGTAAAAGGCACTAGACAGATAGCATAGTTGGCAGGATTAGATTGACAGATAGTGTAGTTGGCAGGATTAGACAGATAGCGTAGTTGGCAGGATTAGATAGATAGCATAGTTGCCAGAATTAGATAGATTGAATATACAAGTAAATATGAAAGGCAATTAATAAACACGTAAGATTTCTAGGTAGATTAAAGGTACAATCAAAAGATTAAGAAAGCTGGATATACGGTATGACAGGTGCTAAATAAGTCATAACATAGAGAGTGTGGCCATTAGGTGGCATCTCAGAACCCCAGACCTCAGCCATGACTGCACCCACAGACCTCCCACCTTCAGAAGACTGTTTTTTATTTTCTTCCTGCACTTCTCCCAGATGAGCTCTGTCCTTCTCCTCTCCCAACTCCGGTTCTCTGGGTGGGATGGAGTTTCTCCTTTTATGCCTGACCCCGAGTGTACATGTGGGCGCACACATGGAAATCTCAATACAGAGATGCTACCATCTGGCATACAGGGGGAACACATGTGGAGAGGCAGTCTCCATCTGTCCTTCCATTGAGGTAAAATGGAATGCCAGCTCCCCCAGTCAAGATGCCTCTACACTTATGTTCTTCATCTATGGTAAGGAACTCCTGGCCAGATAAAGTACTGATGGGGGATGGAGCCTATCCCAGCTAGCATAGGGCACAAGGCAGGAACAAACCCCAAACAGGGTGCCAGTCCATTGCAGAGCAAACACACACACACACACCATACACACCCTTGGGCTAATTGTATCATTGCCAACTCACCTAACCTGCATATGGAGAACATGCAAACCCCATGCAGAGAGGCACCAGAGCACAAACCCCAGTCTCCATTCTCCTAGGCAGCAGCAGTACCACTGACTGTGCCACCATGCCTGTATGTGGTTCTAGAAAATCAATTGTTTCCATGAGTTCTCTGCATTCACTTTTCCATTTTTGGCCACAAGCCCCCTGAGCCTATCCCAACAGCATCAGGTGTCGGGGTGGACCATACCCAAGATATGACTTCATTTCATTATAAAGCACAATGAGTGAGGCAGAGACTTGAGGAAACCATACTTGCATGTTAGAGGAGTGAGCGAACTGTCATATCTCGAGTAAACCCGCACAGGCGTGAGGTGGTATTGCTCATGAAGAAAAGCTGAAAATCATGGAGTAAATCAACCTAAGAAGAAGAATACAGGATCTGCAGACAAAAGACAACAATGAGCTTTCATTTTCCCATCACAGTTCTATTCGTTCCACTGAAGATCAGAATTAAATTCTTTAACTTACATTCTGAAATCTAACTCGTTTCTTAAAATCCTGAAGTCCAAGTAATAGATGCAAGACTTCAACCCTGAGGACAAATAAACTGCCACCTAATCTAACCTAACCTAATCTAATCTGATCCAATCAAATGTAATCGATGATGTTAGAGCCGATTGCAACAGAGTATGACAGACAAAAAACCTGGAGGGAGACCAGCCGTTCCTGGACACATCACCTTCCATTCCAGAGTATTAAATGCTAAATCAGAGTCTGACATTCTTAATTATTCAAGAATTGACTGTACGGTGACTAATAATTAAGTCAAGGTACAAAATGAAAATGTATCTGATTTGAGCAACGAAAAAGGAAATATTGCGTTAGCTGAGATGATGAGGACTGTGGAGATGTTCTTACTCAGCTTGCGTCTGCTCTCCAAGTTGTTGAATAATGCGCAAAGTGTGTCCAGAGTAGAAATGTTTTGTTTTTTTTCCTTTTGTGGGTCGGGAACACCCTCACACTATAATGTGACAAAAAAATTCTAAAATCCTTTTTGACAGGTTTGGAGTGCGTAAGGCCGTTCTTTGGAAGATATTAAAGGGTGAGTTAATGGAGTTGGGAAGGAAGATGAGACGTCTGCTGACACTCCATGATTCATCTATGGGGGGCAGTTGTGAAATTGGATGCACATAAACAGAGGACCAGATGCGTTTTTTGGATTCTGCTTTTTCCATTACAAGGTTGTAGAGACTTGGGAGTTCACTCTGGGGGCAGTGGGAGTGAGATGGGGGACTAAACCTTGGTGAGACACCAGATGATCACAGGGTTCAAACACACACACACACACACACACACACTGGTGTGATATGGACACTGAGGTGCACTGTTTATGAAGGTTAGGGCTGGGATTAGTGCTCAGAAATCCTCACCCCTCCCTTCTGTGGTATTGACACTGAAAGGTGCCATTTTGTTAACTCAAGGGGCGCATGTTCTGGATACTGAGGGAGACCGGGGTCCTCAAAGTTTAATAACACTGAATGTACACTGTGGATACCAAATGACCTGTTTTATGTCACTCAAATGGCACACATTCCAGAATCACCCAGTATCGCCCCCATCCTCACTGCACTATTGACACTGAGGGGTGCTATTTTGTTAACTCAAAGGGCACATGCTCTGGACACCAAGGGAGACCAGGGTCCTCAAAGTTTAATAACACTGAATGTACTCTGTGGGTACCAAATGACATGTTTTATGTCACTCAAACGGCACACATTCCAGAATCACCCACTAATCCTCACTGCATAATTGACACCGAGGGGCACCATTTTGTTAACTCAAGGGGCGCATGTTCTGAAC
>JANRMT010061414.1:4031247-4060753 GCA_026402145.1 Polypterus bichir lapradei | reverse complement strand
CACCGAGGGGCACCATTTTGTTAACTCAAGGGGCGCATGTTCTGAACGCTGAGGGAGACCAAGGTCTTCAAAGGCTAATAAGACTGAATGTGCTCAATGGACACCAAATGGTATTGTTTATAGAACTCAAGCGGCACACATTCCAGAATCCTCCAGCGCACTATGGACACTGAGGGGTACTGTTTTGTAATTTCAAGGGGCACATGCTTGGGTCCTCAAAGTTTAACAGTACTGAATGCACGCTATCTTCAACGAGGGGTGTCGTTTATGTAAGTCAATCGATGTGCACACTCCGGACCTTTACGCCTTCTCCTCTGTGCATGCAATGGACTCCAAGGGGTGCCATTTATGTAATCGTTTATGCTGCAGAATCCCTCATCCTCAGTATGGGGTGTGTGTTTCTGAGTAGTGAGGGTTCCTGTGATGAGCTAGTGTCCTGACCAGGCCTGTTGCTCAATCCTGCTGAGATAGACGTTGGCCACCTCAACCTTGAAATGGATTAAGAATGTTCTAGAATCTCCCTACTAAACTCAGTCCATTGAGGGCCATGGCTGCCTGCACAGCTTTCAAATGCACCTGAGTGTGGCACCATGCGTTCATTTTGTAACAGGTTTAATATTCTTTTCTCGAAGACACACTGTCCAGAGCTGACTACCGGACATCACAGGTCAAAAGGAACACAGCAGGCCATGGGGAGTTAAAGGGGACTCCTATTAAATTAGAGAGGTCAATGTACTGCAGGGGCACCAGGGTGGGTATAGACCTCCTGACAATGATGTTAGTAGTTCATTCAAAGCCACAGAAGAGTTTTGAAGGGCAGTTAAAAATGCAGCTGATTGAGCAGAGGAGGGCAGCTTCCTTGACATATGAGGGCCACCAGAGGTCATAGCTGCCTGACGTCACTCATAATTGCTGGCAGCCGCGCCACTTTTGTGATAAAGTTCCTGTTTCTCTTCAAGTAGAGGTGAATGTTGAGGTTTTGAAAGTACTTTCTCACTTTAGGACTCTGATTATTGCATTTGGCACCCCAAAGGAAAGAGAAAGCCAACACATCTTAGATTCATGAACTTAGGGGAATACAAAATGAGGTAATTGTGTGAACGTCTGTTAACAGAGGTGGATGACGCAAACACAATGAATTCCTACTTTGACATCTCATTAGTGGACTTTGCTTGCTATTATTTTTATTTATACACCCAAGGCTCGCTTAATTTTTCCATGAGTGCTTTAATACAGCTCACTCAACGTTTTACAAGTAATGTGTGGGCACGACTCCGCCACCCGCTGCTTTTCTCCTCTTTCCTAAGTTGAGTACACCATGTTCCTAGAACTTCTCTGTGCTTTTGACAAACTCTCCTCGTTTTTTTATTTCTCACAAACAGGACGCATAGCAATGCCACATTTTGGCACACAACACACTTTATTAGCTCATACTTTCCAGGCTCAAATTCTGGAATCCCAGCCCAAATTATTAATAGGCCACACTTAAACTGGTCACTACATTCCAGTTCTTACACGTCACCTTGGGTCCAGTTTAGGGTTTAAGTGTTTCCCACTTCTGCACTTAGAAGGCCACTGCGGTCAGTCCCCATTTTTCCACACTGCTCAGATTTTGGAGGAGCAGGACACCAACTTTACAACACTTGTTAAAAGAGACCACCCTGGGTATGGTGGAATTCTAACAGATGTCACACTTACTCATTCACAGTCACACTGACTGATTTGCTAGTAATTCAAAATCCTCAATTAACCTGATGTCCCTACTCTGGGATATCAGGGGTTAATGAAATTACAATGGACTGAGAAAGTCTGGAGAGCCCTTCACTTTCTGCACACATTACGGTGTTGTACATTTAATTTCAGATGGAGAAATTTGCCATTTTTGCCCATCAATCTATACTGAATAACCTGTAATGACAAAGTGAAGACAAGTCTTCAGAAAAATTTGCACATTTTATGGCTATTGTTTTTACTTAGCATAGATATTAACATTATTTTGTGAAAAATTATCTTGGTTATTAATACATTATCAGTTGTGTTGATCATCGAATTTCGCCGAAGTGTTTTTCATGTTTCACCGGTCACCTTGTTTGCCAAATATTTTCTTGGAAATTCACTGCCTTGCCAGCTTAGACAATTTTTTTTCCCAGAGCCCCGTGATGCTTCATCACAGGACTGTAGTAGCCAATGCTGGATGTATATAATGAGTACATAATGCTGATTCTAGTACTGGGCTAAAAATTTACAGAAAATTTGTAGAAATATCTAAACACCAAATGCATACGCAGAAGGAAACTGGAAATGTGTCTGTGTATTTTTATGGACTTGTATGTGACCTGAGTGAAATATGTGAGCCGACCCCTTCGATTACATTACCCAGAATGCTGTGCTGTTGATGAAAACAGGAAAGAGTGAAGGGTCCACCTGCTTTAGCATTGTCAGTGAGTGAGAAAGCAAAAGTGTTAGGAGAAAAAAAAGCAAAGTGTACTGGTGAACACAATTGAATCCATGGGGGGCAAACCTTAGAGAATTCATGCTTCCTGTCTGCCACTTTCTGAAAGAAATGTTACTGTTCTGATATTTAATTCTATTAACTTTATCTCAGGGAGGCACAATGGCACAATGGTTAATATGGCTGGCAAACAGCTCAAGTCACATTTTTGGCCAAAATAATCGATCCAGCACAGCAGATGTTTTCCTAGACTTTGGGGACACTTAAAAGGCCACTGCACTATTATAATCCACTCAATTTCTCGTTTCTCGTTGACTTAATGATTTTTTCTGAGTTTGGTGAAGTTCCACAAGAAACTGAACAGGGCAGCCCTATGGAACCACAATTCCCATGCTGTCCTGTGGGTGTCCAAATAGGGCCTCCCCATAAGGGATGCTAAAACCCAGTGATGACCTGATTCTAGGAGGTAATGTTCCACTCTCCCTTATTTCTTCTAGAGTCCCCAGTAGGAAAGGGATCACTAACCAACCCTGCCTGGATGCCTGTCTACCCTGGTCATCTTTCCACTATGTTGGTCTCCCAGTCAGATAAGAGTATTCCATCTTCTATATGTGGGATAATAGTGCCAGTATACCAGGTGCCCCAGTGTCCCTAACATGTCCACCTCTTGGTTGAGACAGGGAACTTCACAGCTCCCTTCCTGTCCATTTGTTATCCTATCTTCCCATCTAAGGTGGGCAGATGGTCCACCCATGAAAACAGCTGGAATCCTGTTAAGGGTACATTTTTCACAAATGTTAACAAGTTTTTCCTGACACAGAGAACCACTCATACATGGAATAAGTTACCAAATAGTATGGTGGAGAGAAAGACTCAAGGGACCTTCAAACTTTGACTTGACGTTATTTTGGAGAAATGATTCTGATAGGACTGGTGACCTTTCTCATTGTTTCAGATGTTGTAATCACCAGTTCTCTATATTCTACAAGAGTGATACCTCCACCCCACACTGTCCTTTCATGCACAACATTTCTCTAACTGGTAGTTTCACCGTCACCAGCTGTGAGGTATTTTAAAAATTAATTCAGCATACCCTTGGAAGTGAACCAGAGGTTGGAGGACCAAACTGTTTTCTGATAGAATGAATTTATTGAGCCAATATGGAAGTGGCCATGCTTAGTTCCAGTATGTATTTAATGGACCGTCCCTGTGAACGTTCTCAGTGACTGGGGTTATGAGGTGAGGGGTGTAGAAAATAGAGAAAGGGGGCAATCAGGGAACAAGATTATTTGAAACCCAGTGGCCTTCAAAGCTTGTGAAATGTCTCCAAGAACTAAACTAAAGCAGCCAACCATCTAAAAAAACTAAAAATAGTGATGTGTCATGGTGTGACAGACCTACATATATGGAATGATCTCAGAGGAACACACTCAGTTGTTGTTGTGCAATTTCACCTCCACAATTCTAGGGTGGAAGTATCAATAACTGACCATAAACAGCATGGTCATCATGAGCTAATCTGATGGCTCATTCACAAGAACATAAAATTCCCAAAAATAAGAATCATTGGATGCTTGTGAAAAATGAACATGATGAATGCGAGCTGATCTCCTTGATAATTCTGATTTCCCAATATGTAGCTACTCTCCTTTTTCAGAAGGTTAACGACGGTCAGACATTTCATACTGGATATCAGCCATGAGATGACGAAACCTTCATGACAAATAGCAAAATCGGAAATGAGATTTCTTCTTTAACTAGCCACAAGAAAAAATGCGGCTCTTACGCCAGGTACTTCTACCAAGTTCAGGGTTAACTACTTCCCAGCTGATTTCCTCGGATGCTTTATGTTTGTTGGCTTTGTCATCTGATTTCACTCTTATCTTTAACGTGGGTGGGATAGTGGAGTAATCGCTAGAACTGCTGCCAACATCTTCCTGGTCCTGGGCTCAAATCCCATCCTGGTCTTTCTCTGGAGTTTGCTTATTGATTTCTTAGAATTTCAATTTGAAGTGTAAACAGATGTTTTGTGTATGTAAGCATGTCACCAGAGAGTGGAGGTGTGTTGCATGTTCATTAGCACAACTACTGTATGGAGGACTGGCAGTAACCATCTGAATTCCTCCCTGTCACAGATTGGCAGCACGTTTATGCCCTATAATGTCCATCGATCCTTCCATTTTCAGAGCCTATTTTTCCACTGAATGGTTATGAAAGTAGCCCATTACTGTAAAGGGTACACTCACTCTTACGGCCACTCGATAGTAATTTCCTGTCTTGTGGCTGATCCACAGGGATCCCTTAAAATGGATAAGCAGGTTTGATTATGTTAATACCCGTGTCACGATAATCGGAGGATGACAATTTCGACATGTGATGAGACAGAGTCTCTAGTCTTATTATGAGTAACAAAAGGATGAGAAGATGATAACGTGAACTGGATTCATAGTCAGTGCCAGGAAAGGTCAAAATCAAGAGATCAACAATATATCGAGCAACAAATACACCAGAACAAACCAAAACACAAACTCAAAGACTGTGGATAGATTGAGATCGAAACTAACCTGGCAATTGGCTGACTTGGCATTGAAACTAACTAGCACCTGAGATTGTTTTTTATTTTTTATCCAACTGAAGTATATTCTTGACTTGTGTGATATTTATACAAGAACTTCTGGCTGTATCACTTCTTCTTCTTCTTTTGGCTGCTCCTGTTAGGGGTTGCCACAGCAGATCATCTTGTTGTCCGCATATTGATTTGGCAAAATGTTACACCGGATGCCCTTTCTGGCGAAACCTTCCCCATTTATCCAGGTTTGGGTCCGACATGAAGAAATAGACTGGTTTATGCATCCCCTGGTTGCATCACAAAAGCGACAATCATGATCATGTTGTGCATAATTCATGGTGGATAAATAATAAATGGGAAAAATAAACATGGAAATGTTTCCAAATGAGCTCCAAACAATAAATTCTACAAAATAATAATATGAATTATGACATATCCCTCCCAGTAAGGTACACACTTACGATGAGACCATCAGATTTAAAATGGAACTGACGATGTTATTAGCAAGCAATTTTGAGGTGTGGATATTGTAGCTGGGAGCCTTGAATGTTCTTCACTATAATCATGCCAATCAACCAGATATTCATCTCAGGAATCACGCTTCCTGGAGTCTGACATCTTATGGACCTCATATTCTTGATGATCTCCAATAACAAATTGAGGAGTGAGGCAGACATGGGAGAAAATCTACAAGTGTGGACAAGCTTAAGGTGGGATATATGAAAGGAAGAATGCATGTGGTCCAATGAACCTTGGACTCAACTTTTGAGGTGGAAATTTTAGATCGATATTACGGCGCACAAGTCACACGTTCTGTCCTAGCTGTAATACAGGATGAAGATGCCTCCATATGTCCACAAAGGATTTAGGGACCGGATTAGCCTGCAATAACCACGTCCTTTAAGTGATGAGACAGACTCTCTGAGTTTACTGCGAGTGGCGAAAGGACCAAGAGATGATAAACATGAACCGGACTCATTGTCAGTGCCAGGCAAGGCCAAAACCAGGCAATGAAAAATATATCGAGCAACCAAAGCACTGGGGATGAGTCAGAGGCAGACAATCGATCGAAACTGTAACGAATCTACCACTTTGCCAACTTAGAATTGAAACTAACTAACACTAAAGATTGTTTTGATTTTTTATCCAACTGAAGGATAATTTCAATATGCGCAATACCTTATGTACATTGGAACTTCCAGTTTTATCACGAGAACGACAATTATGGTCACGTTACCCGTGATTTGTGCCGTGTAAGTAATTAATGAGGAAAAATAAAAATAAATGCTAATCGTTCTCAAATGAGTTCCAAACTGCGAAAAATAATATGTGTTATGACAGGATGGCAGCAGTTGTTGATCTTGTCACCTGAGAATGTCCGATTGCATGACTAGAAATTGCAGAGCATATCAAATTACATGAATCCGTGACTACCTTGGTTTCCCATTTCCAAAATATTATCCTGACAGCCAGTAATGGGTTGCCTGACAGAGCCGCTGCTGTACGAATGCTTTTCAGGTATGGTGAGTTCAGTCTTGGCCATTCTTTTCTTGTCTTTTCATTCTGCTGTGGTACATAAAACATGAGACATTTACACAGTTGAGACTCTCTGATGGTTGTGACGTCCAAAACCTTTGCACTCCTTTGTTCCTGTACTATGTGTATTGTAATTCCAGGTGAGCACTCATTGGTTGTCACCTCACACGTGTACACAGAGCCCGCCCCAATGACAAAAGCAGACTTGGGGTGAGTTACAGGCTTGTTGGACTGAGTTTCTGGGGATGTCAGACTCAATGGCCCCCTGGCTTGCTAGGATAACATAAATGAAATCTACGACTCAAACTCGCTGGAAAAATCGTGTGGCTTAAGAGTTGCCAGCCCACTTACCCTGGATAGCATCTTCTCTGAGATTTCCTTCTCTGGACTCTAAGTTGACCGATTTGCTTATCTTAATTTGGGGCTAAGTTATTATGACAAATGTGCAGTGAGATTTTTCAGGTAAGGTAGACAGAGGTTTGGAGGTAATGTAACTTTGGGAAGAAAGTTTTGAGGTCAGGTAGATATACTCAATAATTATGGAGACGTGTCACATGTGAATTAGTACATGAGTACGAATTTCACTGGACTCTGTACAGTATATGGGATAGTAAAGAATCCTAAGAGCCACTGATGTGTTCATTGCGTCGCCAGATTCTATCAAAGGCAAAGGAAGTCTGAGCATTTTTATGTAGGAGGACATGGAAGAATATGAAAATACTGACCTGTTCAAAGCCATCCATCATCTACAAAATAACATAACCCTACAAATGTTGTGTAAGGAAGGGAATTCTCTCTGAGAATGCACAGATGTTTTCAAGTGCTCATTGTATTAACAACAATCTTGACCAGAAACAAAAGGCAACACACCCCAAGTGGGCTACTCCACATCTCAGTGGAATAAACAGTGCAAAATATACTGCTGTGTGTCAAAGAAATTACCCATTAACAATTACTTTATCAAAGGAAATGGACATTAGCAGACGCTTCCCCTCATTCAGCTCTTTCTAATGTCATCTGTTCAAATGAATTGTTTAAGTGTTTATGTTCTTCTCTTAACAACATAGCAACTGCTTCTGACTTGTTTGCAAAATGTTTTGTTTGGGAATCTCAAGTCAGCCTAAGTAGATTTGGGGATGTGGGAGTCAAACCAACAGGGGGAGAACGGTAAAAACACCAGACCCGACCAAACTGCTTAATCCACAAGACTTGCACAAGGTGACAGAACCTCTTCAAGCTACATGGGGCACAAGGCAGAAAACAGCCCTGGAGGGGACACCATGGCATGTCAAGGCCCACTGACATTCAATCCGACACTTGTACTTGCAAACTGCTAATTTGGAAGCAAAAGTCATATTGACCAACTTCGGGATGTGGGAGGAAACCCAAACAAGCAAAGGGAGAGTGGTCTACTCCATTTTATTCTATTAAACCATAATATATCAGAGCATTCTGAGGCCCATTGAATTCAGTTGAGGATACCAGTGTGGCAAAACTGGCTGCACTTGGCACAAGGCAATTCTGTTATATTCTGCGTTAGGTTCTTTGAGTAGGGAGAAACATGATATATAAAAGAATTAGTATTATTTTGTTATATCTCTATATATAATCTTCATTTGGATCTTGATCTTTGTTTGTCCGCAAATGAATTAGAAGAAGAAGCACTAGATGTCAGTAGAGAGACAGCTAAAACATAAGCATTGCATTAAGAATCTCCTCCAGGCTTATACTACTGAAGACTGTAGTACACAAGTCACACCTCAAAACACAGACATTCAAACTAAACAAATTGTTGTGCTTTAAATTAACTAATCTTTATATATAATCGTCATTTAGATCTTGATCTTTGTTTGTCAGCGAATTTCACGCATGCGTAGACCACCTTCCAGTTTAGTACGTTGTTGTTACTCATGGATGTCAACAATGTGCCGGAATAACGAAAGGGGTGGTGGACAGTGTTACGCTGGTTAGCTCCTGAGGCCTGGTTAGGGAATGAGATTGCCGAAGATAAAAGGTACGTGCCTACGTAACATATGAATGAAAGAAAGACAGTGGGTAAAATGAATGACAACGTAACAGCATGTTCCGGAAATTATTATTGTTATGTTGTAGCCGGCGAGTGCTGCGCGCCTCACAGTTTTACCGTGGCTTGCTCACATGTCAGTGAAGTGATCCCTATTTATGCTTTAAAGAGCCTGGATGCTTACAGTATGTGTCCCCCTTATATAACCATTGCTCCGTGTATATTGCCTTACTCTTTGGATTGCCACAAAGCAACCTGCGAGATTGGAGAAAGGTTGAGAAGAAATCGTGAGAGGAAACGACAGCGACGTGAAAACGAGACGGACTGTGAACGGACAGAAGCAGAAATGGTCCTACACCACCACATAATTACTATTCGGACAGTGATTCCGAGTAGGCCACTCCTATCGAATCAATATCCAAGGGTTTTCTTTTGTAATTTTGTTTCCCTTATAAAAAATCATAATGCTGTGCGACGAAGGGCCCAGTTCACGACTGGCAGCCGCGTTTAAACAGGGAGCCCTTCACAGACAACTTTAACACACGCAACATAGTTGGGCGCACATGGCTAGTTATATTATATTACACCACTCCATAGCATACCATATCATAACATTCTCAAACCCATTTAATATAATTGAGAGTTACAACATGGCAGAGTGCATGGAAGAGCCTTTTTGAGCTGCATGAGACACAAGGCAGGAAACAGTGCGGCAGAGGGCGTCAGGTCATTTCAAAGCCCACCAACGCACAATACGATAAGCATAAGTGCTAATTGGGGAGCCCAAGTCCACCAAACCAGCTTTAGGAGTGTGATAGAAGAAAATGAGAGCATCCAGAAGAAAACCCAGAAGGACATACGGGGAATATCCTGTTCTATACTATTGTACGGTATTTTGTTTACAACATTCTATTCTATTTTATTCTGTTCTACAGGCTTGTATCCTACAGCATTCTATTCTGTTCTAAAGAATTTTCTTATACAGCATTCTATTCTATAGTCTATTCTATTTCACAATATCATATGTGATTCTTTCCTATTCTTTTCTACAGTATTTTGTTATATAATATTCTATTCAATTCTACAGTGTTATATGGCAATCTTTCTATTCTATTCTACAGTATTTTATTCTGCAACATTCTATTCTATTCTTAAGTTTTTTATATTATTCCATATTATACCATAAAATATTGTACCATTCCGACTCCCATTTAATTCAATTGAGGGTTACAGTGTGGCAGAGCCAATTCTGGTTACACTGGGCACAAGGCAGGAAAAGCTCAGGAATGGGGGCCAGTTTATGTCAAAGCCCACTCTCTCACTCATACAGTGACTGCTTATTTGGAATCACAATGAACACAAAGAATGTTTTATTCTATTCTATTCTATTCTATTCTATTCTATTCTATTTTACAACAGAACAGAATTCTGTTTTGTTAATTTAAATATTATAATCACATCCTAATCTGCTCAATTCCATGTTGTATTACGCCATACTATACCACAGCCTACCATTCAATTGCACATCATACCATTTTCTGACTTGTTTAATCCCTTTGAGTGTCTCAGAGTGTCAGAGCCTATTGTGTCTGCGCTGGGCACAAAGCGTGAAACAACCCCGTTTGGGGCATCATTCTCCCTCTGGGCCCTGTCAAGTAGTTGGAGCCAATCTGCAATTGCCGGTCAGGCTAACCTGCACATCTTTAGAGGTGTTACCCGTAGTGAAATGTACACAAACATAAGAACATCATACAAAACAGCAAATAGAAAATGTCTGCGTGCAGGAACTAAACCCAGAACACTGGATCTGTGAGGTAGCAGTGCTAACTACGTTGCCACCCAGGAATGGCACAGTATAATATAAAATGTACTTTAAGAGAAAATATGTCTACCCTTTACAGCTGGGCTCCACAAATCTGCATGCATTTAAAAAAAAAAAAGCCACCACACAGGACAGAAAACAAAAGGGCGCAGATTTTCCAGTTCCATTACCGCTCATTGACAGAGTGTGACAACATGGGTGGAGGGCTGCTGTTTGTTCAGCTGTGTGTTAATGTCTTGTGGTAATTCTGGACTTCTCTCATGAAGATTTTATCGCTGGAGGCCTATCTGATCTAATTATTCCAGTAATTGGACATATTTTTAGTAACCGAATTCTGGCAAGCAGCACAACACAAAATAGTAACAGTAAGCAACACACTGGAGGCCGGTCCAACAGTTCATTATGGTCACAGGAATGGAGATCATTAAATGGCTGCATGGACGGACAGTCCAGTCCCCCTCAGCTGTGGCACCTTGTCGTCGCAGTCCCCTTTTTCTGGTCACCAGCTATAGCTCATTACATTTGTTGTGAATGTGAATCATACCTTGAGATTTTGATTTGAAGTTTCATCTCCAGTTTCACTGACCCTGCAGCTCAGACAAGTCCACAGATCGTCCTCACCATAACTTCTCCACTCACTTTTAAAAAAGGCCCTCAGCTCCATAAACGTTGGCACGGTGAGCGACCAAAGCACATTTGTACTTATCGCGGCCCTTTCGATCTTTATGTTGATGTTCTCCTAGTCTAATAAGTGACAGTGTTTGGCCAGTGTCACCTCGCTAATAATGTCACTGCAGAGACTGTGAGACTCTGCTGAGGGAAGAAGAGCTGTGCCTGTTACTACTAACATGAAGAGGAAGAAAAGGAGAAGATGGAGTGTCAGACCTATTGACCAAAAGCAGTGAAGGAAGGGCGAGTGGGATATTCTCATGACTGGGGGGGGCCTATATAGGATGACACATGCTTTTCCATGTCTTCCACATAGTTAGAAATATTTCCTTGCATGGCGGTGTGTCTCCAATGCTAGCGGCATTTTCGTCGTGTGGTCCTCCGGATCAACTATAAACTAGGCTTTAGCTATGAGTAAGCAAATGAGCAGCTAACGGACTGAATGGTCTCCTCTTGTTTCTAAAAGTTGGTACACGGGTACACTGTAGCAGAGGCGCCCTTAGGGGTGTGCGGGGGCCTAGGACTGACCAACCCCACGCAGAGCTGGTTATGTCAAACGCTGTTACCGGTGTGTGTGGACTGTATAAATTTGCGTGCGACTTTAATAAAAATAATGTTAACATACACCGGATTTTCTCATTACAGTATTCAGCTAAATAACAAGATAACATGCAGACTTTTTCAAAATATAATGATATAATCTATTATAAAAGTGTGCCTCGAGCTCTTCCACTGATGGCGTTGACAGCGATATGGCTAAACCAGTAATTAAACATTGCTGTGCATTCCACGACCAAACACTTCCCGCACTGTTTCATCTGGGCCTACTGAAGTAAACTGAACCAAAGACTCCACTAAGAAACGATGGTGGGCTCTCTGGACACGAAGGAGTCATAAGCGACAAGCCATCAGTTGGTCCCAAGTCAAAACAGAAGCCAACCCAGCGACTAATGGGCTGTAACTATTTTAGGAAGGGATTATACTGGAGACACTTTTCGGGTGATGAAGGTGGATGTTGTAATGTTTTCAAAGACGTACATGTACAGAATTTGACCGTGAAGATTTTAAAAGGGTTCCCCTTAGAAACATCTCAAATATATATATACTGGAGAATATAACTTGACAAATCCACTCGAACAGGACACGCGGACCTCAAAAGTGAGGCCCTATTCGGTACTGGGCCCCACTTGCCAACCCCAGACGCCACTCTTGTACTTTAGTAATCCCCCAGGGAATATTGTCTTTTTGCATGACCTTTGGGGGTCAGAGAACAGGGTCAGCCATTGTAAAATGCCCCAGAGCAATTTTCAGGTTAAGGGCCCAACAGAGTAGGTTCTTAAGTTTATGGGCCAAACCCTATAATGCAGGGGTGTCCAACTCCAGTCCTGGTGGGCCGCAGTGGCTGCAGGTTTTCATTCTAACCATCTTCTTAATTAGTGAGCCATTTTTTGCAGCTGATTCACTTGTTTTGCCTTTGTTTTAATTAACATGATGCAGACCCCTTAGTCATTTCTTTTTCCTTAATGAGCAGCCAAACAATAATAAGACACAAAAGCCAGCTCAACTGAAAATAAAGAAAGGTGAAGGTCTCGGTCATGTTGGTCTGCTCAGGTCACCAAAATATCTTGATGGTGGTCTTAGAGAAAACAAAAAATCAATAGAAGGAGAGCAGAAACAGTGGACTGAATCCTTAAAAACAGGGCTATTAAAAGGAAGGGAAAAGGAGTTAATTAGCAGTGAAAACTGATCACTGATTAGGAAAAGGGTTAGAATGAAAACCTGCAGCCCACCAGGCCCCTGCTATAATGGAAATGCGGGTCCAGGAAATGGCTGGACGGGTGTAATTAGAACATCTGAACAATTGGGGGTTGTTATGGTGTATAAAATCTACTAATTATTCTCTATACTTTTATTAATATATTTTGTTCAATCCCAACAAGATGAATTCAGATGTAGAACACTTGTATAGGCATTACAATAAAAAAGGCATATCCTCTTTCTTTAAACCTCGCTTTTATAACAGTTGTTCACAGCATAGTGCTAAAATGGTTTTACAGCCTGGGAAAGGAAGACTGAGTCGATACCTCAGGATATTGATTACTTTGTGGATGGACATCTGGGACAACAATTTGGTTGACAGTCTGGGAAAAGATAGATGAAAGAGTTTGAGCAAAATTCATCCATCATATTGACAGCCAATCATGTGTTGTGAAACCACGGCATGAAACTTTATAATAAATATGCCTCATTTGAAAGCAACGTCAGAAGAGAAGCAGTGACGATGGAAGAGCGACATTAGAGAAGAAAACAAAGACATGTATGACCAGTTTTCATCCGATCGTCAGTTAACAGCATTTTAATGAACATCGATTGCTAAATCAAACACCACCCTGGGACATTCATCCTTGTCATCTCTACTTTTTTCATAAGCTTTTTCTAAAGACTATATATATATCCAGACTTTTCTATCAGCCTTATTTTCTATTATTCTTTGTTCCAGTGGTATTATTATTATTTCTGTAATAAATACCATGCTGCTTTTAACTTTCTATGCTTTGTCTTAATGTCTATAGAGTGATTGAAATAATAAGTTAGATTGCTTTGGGAACCTGGTGCAACTGGAGATTTGCCATACGCTTTGTGCTGCGAGGTTTATTAAGACTGAGGGTGAGAGCTCCACCCAATAGTAGGGAAGAAGACGTCAAGTAAGGCATTCTTGGCTGATAAATGGCCAGTAGTCAAGAGTGCTGAGCCTTTGCATGTTTAAATGTATTCTTGTAGACCAAAAGTAATATTTAGGTCTGAGATATCATTAAAACATCATATCTTGTTCGTGTCGATAATAAGTAAGCCTATTGAAGTGCTGAGAGAGTGACAGGCTGTGTTATTCCTAAGGCACTTGTGTGATTTAAAGTGCTAGAATTTAGTCAGTGTGTGTGTGTCATTCATGGGGCACTGTTGTGGTTAGGGTCTGTGTGTATGCATATAGCTATGTATGTGTGTCAGCTGGGGGGTGTGCCCAGCCGGGACGCCTGGAAGGACCGGGAGAGGGACTATGCCTCCCCTGGACCACAAGAGGGCAGCTGCCCTGGTTTGTATGGGGGCCACAGGAACTGAGCATGAAAGCTCAACCCTGTAGGGGGCCATGGCTACTGCCAGGGGGCACCCAGAGGATTGAGAAGCCCTGGACGTCAGCACTTCCGCCACACCCAGAAGTGCTGCCAAAAGGATTACCAGGGTACTTCCGGGTACTCATGTGGCACTTCTGCCACACCAGGAAGTGCCACAGGAAGATCGTCAGAGGGCACCTGGAGCACGTCTGTGTGGGTATAAAAGAGGCCACCTTCCTCCAGTCACTAGCTGGAGTCGGGAGGAAGAGGATAAAGCTCGGTAATGGAGGAACAGAGGCAGCAGAAGGAAGGGAGACCCATTGGAAGATCCGGACTTAAGGGTGATTGGTGCAGGGGCACTATGTGCTGTGCCAGACTGTTTTGTGGACTTTTATGTAAATAAACTTGTGTGTGTTGGACTTATCGGTGTCTGCCTGTCTGTGTCCGGGCTGAACTTCCACAGTGTGTTCATCTTAAAGTGCAATAGTCAACCAATCTCATAACGCACTTGATGAGTACCCTTACCCTTGAGAAAACAGGTAAAGGGTAAGTAGAGGGATATACTACGATAATACAGGGGTGGACAGGCTCTTCAGCCGCACAAGCTCACCCATCCACTATTGTTCCCCAATATGATGAACGCCACATAAAGCTCTGCACAAAAGCACTGAGTGTAACAGGACCATACATGGAAGTGCAATGAAAGGACTGCTTTATCAACCGCTGGTCAACAAAGCAAAAAAGCAGGCCATTGTTATTCATCATTGTCCACTCTGCCAGCCAGCGGGGGTCTAAGTGCTTTTGTAGGGCTGCCAGTTTTTCAGGTACTCTTGGCGCTCACTGCGGGCTATTCTAGACCAGCAATGGTGTTTAAATATAAACTCAGACGACACGTGGAAGTAACGCAGCGGGGTCGGATTCCCAGTCGAACAGCAGATTTCCTTTTTTGCAGATGGGTCAGTGAGGGTCCCGTGCCGTGGCCGCGTGCTTCTCTTCCCTGATGCTGAGACTCATTACTTCAAGAGCTGTGAATTTTTTCAGTTTACTACAATTCCCTTGGTGAAAACCATAAAAAAAAAAAAAAGATTTCCTCTCTGACCTAATGCTTCTGAGAAAATGAATGCCACATGCGGAAAGAAGGGGGATAAAAAAAAAGGAAAGGATGTTTAAAAGCAGCGTGTGAGTGTATGTGCCGCCCTGCCTGGCTGAGACTCTTTGTCGAAACAGGAAAGCCAGCGGAAAGCTCCATCGACTCCTGACAGCGTGGAGTGTAACCCATATTATACGGGGTCCCGCCGATTAAGCACTTCGAGAGGAGGAAGAAAAAGAAGGCTTCACTTGGGCTCCGCTTTTCCTTTCCACCTACAAAGCTAAGGACTTGTTTTGTTAAGCGCTTGAATTTCTTTTTTGTGTGCGTGTGTGTGTGTTGGGTTTTCATCATATAAACTTTCACCTCGATGGCCAGGATGACCCTGAGGTCAGCGAATCAGAGGGGCTCGCAGCCTTTTTAACGGCAGCACATTTTGCAGCATTGCTCATGGAATCTAACAGTCAGAGGATGAAGAAGCCAGCTGCTGGAATTTTAATCGCCCTCCAGCTGGCTCTGCTGGCAGCGGGGCAGCAGCAGAGTAAGATGTTCTGCTTAGCGGACAGCTGCTACAGCGTTCACGAAGACGCCACGAACTTTCCGACAGCAAGAGCTGCCTGCGACGCCTATGGAGGCCACCTCATGACCATGAGGTCGATGCCGGCCGACTTCTTGAGGTCGCTCTCCGGCGAGGTCCGGAAGAGGAGCTTCTGGATTGGACTTTATCTGCCCAAGGGTCACTGCGTGGATGATTTGAAGAAGCTGAGGGGCTTTCAGTGGGTAACTGGGGGCGAAAGCACCGAGTTTTCAAACTGGAAGGAGACCCCTTTCACGTGTGAGGAGAGCTGCGTCTCGGTTTCTGAAGTGCAGTGGCAGCAGAGGTCGTGTCTGGCGAAGGCGGACGGATTCTGGTGTGAGTACAACTACAGTCATGCCTGCAATCCTCAGGTGCTGCAAAATGCCTCCTTCCAATACGCTGTGGTGCCAACCAAAGAACTTATGGCAGTGCCCCTCGGGACCGTAGGTTTGTTGAGCACGGGGTATAAATATTATTGTGCCAACAGGAGCAGTGGTAATGCCGAATGGCTACAAGCTCCCTGGAGCTGCCAACACGAATTGGGAGGATGCAGCCACGACTGTGAAATGGAGGGCAGCCAACCTAAGTGCATCTGCCCTGAAGGACAACTGCTACAGGAGAACAGAGTCACGTGTGAGATACCCGATCTATGCCGGGGCAACCCGTGTGAACACATCTGTGTCCCTGAGAGGGACAGCTACAGCTGCCTGTGCCGAGAGGGTTACACACTGGACAAAGGTGGCTCAAAATGCAGGGACGTGGATGAGTGTAAAAAGGGGCAAGTGTGCCACCCCAGTCAGGCATGTACTAACACCCCGGGCAGCTACCAGTGCGTCTGCCGGCCTGGTTTTGAACTGGTGGATGGCAAGTGTGAAGACGTCGATGAGTGCTCCTCGGCGCCTTGTGAGCAGGAATGCCAGAATACAGTGGGCGGGTACCAGTGCTCTTGTTTTGAGGGTTACGCTCGAAACGCAAAAGGAGATTGTGTCGTCTACTGCAACTCGAGCCAATGTCCACCAGAATGCGACCCCAACTTCCCGGACTCTTGTACCTGTCCGAATGGATACATAATAGACGAGATGAATGGTTCTTATGTATGCCTTGACATTGACGAGTGTGATAGCCATACATACTGTGACCAGCTGTGTAATAACACCTATGGAAGCTACATATGTTCATGCTATGACGGATTCCAACTCCACAGTGACAGCTTTAACTGTTTCCCGATTGACGACGAAGGCTCCGGGTTCACGACATTACCGACTGTATTCACAGTCACTGCCACTCCGACAGCCAACGTCACAATGGAAAAAGTTGTCATACTGCCATCTGTCCTCCTTGGGATCATAGCTTGTGTCCTCATGGTGACCATATTGGTGACCTTGCTGGTCATCTACATTGTTAAGCGAAAAAGAAAGCAGCACGCGTCATTATACAGCAAAGACGACTCTTAACGAGTAGCCGCATGTGCCGCCATGGCTGCTTCCAATCTGACATTTGACAACTGCAGTCCAGCTGCAAAGAAAAGTAACTGTGCGAGCTGAAAGAAAAGAAGCAATAAAACATTCTGCTGCAAATGTGGAGCCTGACATTGTCCAGTGCGTGTAACACTAAGAATGGCTTATAAATCCTCTTTTTTTACTTCTGTAGATTGCATTGTAAGTTTATTATATATTCATTATTTTTTTAAATGTCTTTTTATGTGGCTGCAATGTTTATTTAATTACGGGGAGCATCATGGGTAATATCCTACAACCTGACTCTAGCTAAGTGGGTTTGGAAAGCGGATGGATGGATTATGTGAGATCAAGCAAAGACCCCCTGTTTATGTGGTGAGCTGAATAAGAAATACACGAGAGGGTGCAAAAATGTATCGGCCTGCCATTCAGAAAGGAACAAAGTTGCTGAGGGGGCAGATCTGTCTACCTCTGGTGTTGGTCATTTTCTAACCCAATTAATCCAGACCAGGGTTTCTAGGGGGCTGCTGGAGCCTATCCCAGCATGCATAGGGCAGAAAGCACAAACAAACCCTGCACGTGGCACCAGTCCATCTGAGGGTAAACACACGCACACACTCAGACCAGGGTCATGGGGGACTTTGGGGTGGGGAGGTGGAGCCTATCTCATCAAGCATAGTGCACAAGGCAGGAACAAACTCTGGGCAGGGTGCCAGTCCATCTCAAGGAAAACAAACACACACACACACAAACACTTGGGTCAATTTAGGGGTCTAGGGTCACCTGTCCACAGGTGATGGTCCTCAAATGAATGCACACTTCTGGTGGCTTTGGGACCTTTGTGAATTTCCCCTTGGGATTAATAAAGTATATATCTCTCTCTATCTATCTTTATCTTTATCGTGCCAACCGGGAAGGGAAGGGGCTTTGTGGCAGAAGCAGTAGTTTGTGGTCCAGCTGGTGAGCCCCTGAATGGCAATTGGGAAAGGAAATGATGGTAGTGACAGCAGGGTGTTATTGCCTGCCTTTCCAGAGCCCCTCAAGATGTCTCCTAAGTGCACCTGCTTTAAAATGTTTAGTTCTGCTGTTAGTACAGAGTATTATGTGTCTGACGGTAACTACTTTATTTTTGTGGTGTCCAAAATTCTTCAACTATTGAATTAACAAGATTGTGGTGTCTAGGGGGCATCTTCCACCCCTAACCTCAGACACAAATGACCACAACTCAGGCTCTGGTCTCAAAAGATAATTTTATTAAGGTGTTGTACCTTTGTTATAAATGGAGACAATGATGCCAAGCAAGCAGAAATCGACTCCATCCCTTTTTCCCCCTCCTCCTCTTCCCCAGATGAGCTTCGTTCTCCACCACTCCCGACTGTGACTCCACAGGTGAGATGGAGGGGGCCCTTGTAAAGCTGGACCATTGGAGTCTTTCTGGCACATCAGCACCATAGCCAGAAGCTCTTCCAGGTCAGACAGGTCTGCAGCTGGGCTGTCAGGGTCTAGCTGAAGACCTCCAGATCTCTGTGATTCAGAGAGAAGTGTCTAGCTGCAGACACCCGGAACTGTCATTCAGGAGCTCCACTGAACGGCCAATCAGATTTCTAGTTTTACACAATACAAAACTCCTACATGCCCGTTACAAGACACACCTACTCAATAGCTGGCATTGCTCCTGAGTCACATAAGCTTCCCACAACCCCAAACTTAACCACAGTGTAAGGATGTTTCATGAAAACGTCTCACAGGGTACACCTTGAAATGAGCATGTTGAGAAAGAAACAAATGACTGGGCAACCTGACTGACGTGTAAAGCAAAGGCTGTTGAATCATCATCAGGTATGAGCAATTTGGGTGGCTCATCAAAGGAGAAGAGCTCTGGAGGTCTGCATTTGGAGTGTATTGCTTCCAGTAGCACCTGAGGACCCCAACAGGGCTGCCCTCCAGAAACCTCAACTCCTATGCAACTCAGTGGGTATGCAAATGGGGGCTGGGATGGTGCCACCCAGTATACTGGTGAAACCCACATCCCTGGGAGATAGTCTTCTTCAGTCCTTCCACTACACCAGTCTCCAAAATAGGAAAGGGAATGGCAACCAACCAGGCTGGGATGTCCCTCCATCTGCAGCGCCCATCCAGGTTGCCCTCCTGGACAGATAATGGAACACCACCCATTCAGGCTGGGATGCCAGTCCATCCACGTTGTCCATTATAATAGAGTTGGAGCAGCTGTGCTGTAAAGCTTAATGAATGGGCCAATTTAGAAAATTCTTTTCCTGTATAACAGTGACTTTTTCTGAAATCGTGGCAGTTTTATGTTATTGTCACTTTTTTTACCTTCAGGGACAAAGTTTATTTTATTAATCTTAAGTTATTTTTGTCCCACAATGCCATTTTTGTTTTGTCTATGTGTGCCCCCATTTCACGGATTGTGTGACATCATTTATGTGACAGTTTAAATACCGAAAACCTATGCATTCATTTTCTGTGTGTGTTTTTCTAGTGGGGACAGACTGGTGTCCTGGCCAAGATGAACCCCATCCTCTTACCAGGCCACGAGTCTGGGATTGTGGATGGTCAGGGGGAAACAATCCCCTGTTACTGGGTGGAAGCATTCCTGGGCTGGTAAGCTCATTCATGCGCCTGCAGAGCATGCTGGGATTTGGAGTCCTGTGGGGCAGCCCTGATGAGTTCTCTGGGTGCCACCAGGGAGAGCTGGTAGAGAGGGTTTTCCCTGACTTTTCGGGGCTCCCTCCTGGCATGTGTCACGGTGGTGTTTGCTGCAGGTCACTGCTCCAATGATCGTATTTGACCCCCATCTCACTCAAACAACCTCAATCAATTCACTTAAATGGAAAAAAGTGGGGTACAGAACCAAACAGGTTGAGGAACCCTGAGCTAATGTACCCCTCAAACAAAATTACTGTGAGTTTTTTTATTTTAAATAAATGCAGAGTAGCAATTGGGTTGTGACATCACACATTTGTGGGTACAACATAAATTATTCATGCATGCATGAAACAGTTAGGGGTAGCATCATAGTGTGAGGCCGGGTACACTCAAAGTACGCACGTGTTAAAGTTCTGAACACACATGACCCCAGTCCGACATGTAACGTAAGTCGTGTAGTGACATCTTCATCCAACTTTGGCTGCCAACTTGCAAAGCATTATGGCTTCAGGGAAAAAGTTGGTCCAAGCTCTCTGAGGAATTTTTAGGGAAATGTTTGGTGAAATCAGGCAAATTTGCTGCTAAAAACGTTTCGGTGAATTTCGCCAATCCACAATACTTCTCATTTAGCATTTAAGGAACTATCTGTACCAATAAAAAAAGGAAAAGTTGCTGAAAGTGTGCATATCCTCAAATATAAGGCAATCGCTAAATACCTGCAGCGAGGTGATGGGGTTTGGCAGTGGTGACTTTCTGTGCGGAGTGATGGCCACACCAGAGGGTAGTGGTGGGTCTTATTGAGGAAAACACGCAGCATACTGTGATATTTAAAAAACACACGGCGCTCCTCTGTAGTGTTGTGAACGACAGGCATAAAGAGAATTGAATTCATTGAATTATGTGCTTTATGCAGCTGCAGAGCAGATCACCTGTGAAGAAAGAAGTGTGAACGAGGCATTAAGAAGTGGCATTCCTTGTTTTCCACCACAAGAAAATAAAATTTTTAGTGATTTTCACATGTTGTAACTGCTAAATCACCTGAGGTGCTAATTTTAGTGTCAAATTTGCAATTCTATATGTGAATCGAAACTTACCTGTACTTTCCATCATTACAAAACTAACATCATACAGGAGAATTTAATAGAAAAGATGAAACTTCTTTTTCTGTAGCTATTCCTATTTTAATATTGGATCGGTATTTATTTATTTTTTTTTTTGTAATAGTCTTCTCCAGTAGAGGTTTCTCAATGATTTTTATGGCCAGATTTAATTCCTGACACAAACCCTCTCCATTTACCTGGGCATGGGACCGGCTTCAAAATGGAGTCTGCGTTAACAGAAGGCATAACGTTATCGAGAGAATATTACAAAATAACAAATTGTGCAATGTTGACTGAGCCAAGTCTCCACAACGGTACGTACGGTAGGACCCACTGGCAGTGATGTCACTGGTATATGATGATGATGGTCACGAGGGGTGGGACTTCTGTCGAATACATCCTGCTAATTGGTGGAGAACACCTGTCAAAATGGCTGGATGTATTGAGGGCTCACCTTACTACTGTTGTGCCCTTTAGTTATGATGGGTTCAGATGAAGCCTCTTTCTAGTATTAGACTCCTAGATTACAGTCATGGAGGATGCTGCGTTACCTGCAGACCTTATGACTCCTCGCAGAATGACCACCTCACCACTGACTCTCCCTTTCTCTTGTTTTGCTATCACGGTGAGTCATTTGGCCCTGATGTCTCCTACTCAGACTCCTACATCCATTAAAGACAAAACAAATTTAAACTTGAGGCGTCACTTTGGAAGCGTAACTGAACACTGTGCAGATAACCAATGCCAGCCATTTAACAGTTTATATGGCCACCCGTGAGATTGCGCTGATTCATGGTTAACTCCTTTGATGGAGATTCCCAGTTACGTGTTTAAAGTTCAAAAGCAGCTTAATGCTGACCAGAGTTACGAGGCTAACTCACCATTCTGGTAGCGCCAGGCCCAACAGACAGCAACAAAGTTTTTCCAAATTTCTGTCTCACTGAAGACACTTTTAAATGGCTTTTCATCTTTTCCAAAAATTTGCCATCCAATCCAGAATGGTTTACCATGGGGCAGTAAGCCATGTAAATGGTAGGGCTGCGTGTTTACTAGTAATGGAAAAAATAAATAAATTTTAAATGGTACGGTGCCAGCATTTCAGGATTTGTGGTACCGGAAGTTAACGTCACTTTTCCTTTCAAACCCCTGCCAGTCTCTTTTAGCGGTTGTGGAAAAACTTTTGTTTCATGGACTTGAAGAAATAAAAGTACACACTTCGATGTGATCAGAAATTCATGGGGATCCTCACTATTTGGTTTTTTTCTTAACATTTTATTGAATTTATTAAAGTCAAATAACATTCCATACAAGCAAGTCAAATTTTACAACACTAGGTTCAAATCACTATTGCTTCAAAGTGATCAGGACTTCATGCACACCCCCTATTCCCCGCCCCACCTTACTGCTTCGATAACATGTTTGGGACTTCACGAAGGACGCCCTCCATTGTTTCAACATAATTGCCGCTTCATAGGGAATATTGATTTCACACAACTGGGACTTTATGGGGAAATCCCCCTCCAATTTTGCTTCAATATAATCTTTAAGCAATGCATAGAATGGTGCAATGGTGCAGTGACCACGGAGGCAAGCAATTATGTCATGAATCAGGAAGACTGGTGTAAGTGTTTCAGAGTTCTCCATTTTTTTCTTTGATAGATGGATAGATAGATACTTTATTAATCCCAAGGGGAAATTCACATAATCCAGCAGCAGTAAACTGATACAAAAAACAATATTAAATTAAATAGCAATAAAAATTCATGTAAAAGCAGACAATAACTTTGAGTAATGTTAGCATTTACTCCCCCGGGTGGAATTGAAGAGTCGCATAGTGTGGTTGAGGAACGATCTCCTTAGTCTGTCAGTGGAGCAAGACAGTGACAAAAGTCTGTCACTGAAGCTACTCCTCTGCCTGGAAATGACACTGTTTAGTGGATGCAGTGGATTCTTCATGATTGGCAGGAGTTTGCTTAATGCCCGTTGCTCTGCTACAGATGTTAAACTGTCCAACTTTACTCCTATAATAGAGCCTGCCTTCTTTGTCCAGGCGTGAGGGGTCTTTCATCTTTATGCTGCCTCCCCAGCACACCACCGTGTAGAAGAGGGCACTCGCCACAACCGTCTGGTAAAACATCTGCAGCATCTTATTGCAGATGTTGAAGGACACCAACCTTCTAAGAAAGTATAGTCGGCTCTGACCTTTCTTACTTAGAGCATCATTATTGGCAGTCCAGTCCAATTTGTCATCCAGCTGCACTCCCAGGTATTTATAGGTCTGCACCCTCAGCACAGTTACCTCTGATGATCACGGGGTCCATGAGGGGCCTGGGCCTCCTAAAATCCACCACCAGCTCCTTGGTCTTGCTGGTGTTAAGGTGTAAGTGGTTTGAGTCGCACCATTTAACAAAGTCCTTGACTAGCTTCCTATACTCCTCCTCCTGCCCACTCCTGATGCAGCCCATGATAGCAGTGTTGTCAACTCTGAGTTGTATTGGAAGTCCGATGTATGTTGGCTGAACAGGACCGGAGAAAGTACAGTCCCCTGCGGCGCCCCTGTGTTGCTGACCACAATGTCAGACCTGCAGTTCCCAAGACGCACATATTGAGGTCTGTCTATAAGATAGTCCACGATCCATGCCACCAGGTGTGAGTCTACTCCCATCTCAGCCAGCTTGCCTCTAAGGAGCAGAGGTTGGATGGAACTAATTTGATTTAATTGGAACTAATTTGGTGCTGGTACTGATGTCCAAAAGCTGGTATGAATACTAAAATCAAAGTGTTAGTACTGATCCAACACTAGTAGATACAAACTGAACTAACAATCATTAGACTAGTACAGGAACTAAGGTTTCGACTTTGGTCACTGCCATTTGCTCTCAGAGCATTCCTTGTAGATGGGCAGTTCTGACTGTGACTTCATGAAATTGTACTGCATAAGGCAGTTTATTTTTATCTACTATATAATAAAACAGTAAGGTCTCTGTGTGTGTCCTGTCCTTCTGAGCAATCTGATTGGTCAGTTTGGCTTTGGTGATGTGATTGAAAGGGGAAATGCAAGTGTGAGACACACAAGGAGGGGATAAGAGGCACACTGAGAGTCGCCTTCAAAAACAGGAAGCATAAAAACGGACAATGAGAGTCTGAGAAGGAGGCTTTACACAAACATGCTTGAGAGACGGAGCGCCAGTGAAGAGGGGTTCTGACACATATGGATAGAACACCTCGGGCAACAAAAGGCAAATATTCTGAAATTACTCTGTGACCCGTCTTAGTAAATACAAAATGCAAAGTTGACTGACTGAGTGACTCACGAATGAACTCACTGACTATTTCCCGTTTATTTAAAAAGTGTAAATTTAGCAGGATGGTACAGCTAATGCAGTAGCCATCCACTAAGGGACATTTCAATATATCAATATTTAGGGATGAAACTTCCTCTACAATAGGAAAACTAAATACCCCAAAACCTCAAAAATCCTTTGACTGGTTTCATTGAAAATTGGTGACGTTATAGAAAAAAGAAAATTGGACAACCCGTGTTTTTGTATTTGTCGATACATGTTTTCATTTGTCAGTATTTATTAATATTATGCTAATGTACGTGATCTACACTATCAGGGAGATTTATGCAAATGAAGGAAGCTGCTGAGGGGCTACACGAACAGCAGTACTAACCAATAGGTGTGGACAGACAACTGAGAAGGGGTGGTGTCCTGGACAGGAAAAAAGAGACAGGATTGGCCTGTACAGTCAGGTGTGAAATGGAAGGAGAAAGTTTGGCAAAGCTCAACGTTTAATCAAGCGTGTTATAAACCGCAAGTGCTGGTGCCAGGCGCTGTGGCTGTGGGTGTAGGTGCTGTTTTACTAGAATTAAAAGGAGAGGGAGAGAGAAGTTAGAAGTGGCCTCCTCTGATCCAAGACCAGCCGCCACTGACGGCATCAGGTTAAAATTAACGGGTCCTCCACCAGCTACTCCATTGTTATGTACATTCACATCACTCTGAAAGGGGATCCGCAACACCAACCATCAAAATAATTTACATTTACATGCCTCGTCTGCTTACTTTGAACGGGAATCCCCCACCACCACTGTTCAAAATTCTTTACACATCTATTGCTTCCTGCAGAATGTTAAAAAAATACACAAATGTCATACTTTAATAACAAGGTAAACAAATGAAAATCGCCAACATTTAATAATGATAACAACATCTATACAACTTTCACATTTTTCCTACTGATTTCCCATTTTAATTCAATTAAATTGTGTTTTGCATTGACTTTCAACAAAAGCCAAGTGACCAGGAAAAGCAGGAATTGATCTGATGCCGGCATGTTTTACTCACGGACAGTTTGTGTATAGCAGCTCTAACGACCTCATACGAATATTATTATTATTTATTATTGGACTTACACCTTCATAAAAGGTGACTTGCCACATTTGAGATGCAATTGGTGACATTTGCTCTGTTGTTCCAATTGGAGCACAGGCAAGTGAAGTGACTTGCTCACATGGTGTCAGTAGTGGGCAGGGAATACAAAACATCACAAACTACAGAGGCTGTGATGCAACAACAAGAGATCTGAGTGCGCCATTAGCAGAGGAGCTAAACTTTGAATCATCACAACAGCAGCACTCACCTGCTCCAGCCCTGCTCCCACCCTCACCGGGTTTCTGCACCACTCCACTCACTGTAAAGGGGCACGATGTCAGACGGGTGCTCCTGGCAGTGAGCCCCAAGAAGGGTGCCAGCCCAGATGGAGTTCCTTGTAGGGTGCTCGGAGCGTGTGCCCACCAGCTCAGCCTTATCTTCACCAAAATCTTCAACCTCTCCTTAGCCCAGGCAGTCATTCCATCCTGCCTAAAATCAGCCACAATCATACCAGTGCCGAAGAAGTCTCCCATAATCAGCCAAAATGATTGTCGCCCTGTGACCCTACACTACGGTAATCATGAAGTGCTTCGAGAGACTGGTTCCCTAGCACATCAAGACTTTGATCCATACCGATTTGCATATTGCGTGAACAGATCCACAGAAAACACCATCGCCATAGCTCTCCACTCTGTGCTGAGCCATCTGGGGCAGCAGCAGAGCTACGTCCGGATGCTCTTTACGGATTACAGCTCAGCTTTTAATACAATCATTCCTGACATTCTCATCACCAAACTGGTCAATCTTGGTCTCCCCACTCTCACATGTGTCTGGATAAAAGACTTTCTTACCAACCGACTCCAGACTGTGAGACTCGGCCCCCACCACTCCTCCATTCGCACACTGAACACTGGTACCCCACAAGGCTGTGTGCTGAGCCCCCTCCTGTACTGTCTCTACACCCACGATTGCAGTCCAGCCCACAACAACAACCTCGCCGTCAAGTTTGCCGACGACACCACAGTGGTCAGACTCTTCTCAAAGGGAGATGAGGCAGCTTACACAGAGGAGGTCCTGAAGTTGGCAGCCTGGTGTTCAAAGAACAATCTGGCTCTGAACACCAGGAAAACCAAGGAGATCATTGTTGACTTCAGGAGGCACAGCACCGACTTAGCCCCCCTTTACATCAACGGCGAGTGTGTGGAGAGGGTCCATACCTTCCGGTTTCTCTGCGTCCTTAACTCCGCCGACATCTCCTGGACAGACAACATTACAGCAGTCATCAAGAAGGCTCAACAGCGGCTACACTTCCTGAGGGTCCTCAGGTCCTCAGAAAGCACCACCTGCGCTCCAACTTGCTACTGACCTTCTACCACACGTCCATCGAGAGCCTGCTGACGTACTGTATCACAGTATGGTTACGGCAGCTGCACCATGGCAGACAGGGAGAGGCTTCAGAGAGTAGTAAAAGCAGCACAGAAGATCATCGGATGCCCTCTCCCCTCCCTGATGGACATTTACACCTCAGCAGAGCAAAAAACATCATCAAGGACAGCTCCCACCCTGGCTCTGATCTGTTTGACCTGCTGCCCTCAGGGAGGCGCTACAGGTGCATCACAACAAGGACAAACAGACTCAAGAACAGTTTTTTCCCAAAAGCCATAATAATTCTAAACTCACACATGCACTGACTACACAGTCTAACCCCCCAACCTCTGGACTTCCTTCTATCCATCAATTATGCAATATCCAATATCTAAATGGTACTGATAATAATATCTGTATACTGTAAAACATCATTACTGTCAGGATCCAACATCCACTACTCACTGCACATGATCATCTTTATTGTGCAATATTTAAATAATGTGCAATAATCCAATAGTGCAATAGTGCAATTCTTTCCATATGTATATTTTCTGTAATTTTTTTGCAACTTTTTGCACTATTTGTTTATTTATTTGTTGTGTTCTACATATATGGAGGTGCTGCTTTTAATCTCACTGTACATGTGTATAGTGACAATAACAGGCATTCTATTCTATTGAACCCACGATCTCAGGATTTGAAGTTCAGAGTCTTAAGTAGTCCATCACAGTGCCTGCCAATAATATTTTCCCTTGGTTCAAAATTACAAATGTTGTACACATGTCACACACGCATGAGCAGGGAACTCTCTGTACTTGTACTTCGATTGTAATACCACCCTGGGATGTGAGGGGGCGCTGCCATTTACACATTCTTCACTTTTATCTACAGAATGAAGGATCCGAGAGAGTCCAAGGCACCTGAAGACACACCCACTTCCTCACCAAGCCCCTCCCTTATTGGGGTAGAACACACATAAAGTCCACCACTGCCTGAAGATGGCAGTCTGTTACATGGACTCCCATCTAGGAAGATGATCTCCATATTAACTGCAAATTTTGCTCATCTTGCACACTTTATTTTTACAATATACGGAGATGACAGGCTGGTGACTGAACTCTTCATCTACGTTGTACCACCTCTTTTACAACAGAAAGGTTCCATAGCACTTCTGATACACCCAACTCACCGATGGCGGTAGGATTGAAGCCCATAAGCCCATTGTCTTGTGACAATTACAGTTAATAATACAGAAAGCTCAATATGTGTTTACATATGTGCTTGTCCGGTATGCTGGTTCCCATAGACTCCATGTTTGTTCAGGGGAAGATGATTGGCTGTGTTTTATTTAGGAAAATGTTCTCCTTGGGGAGGTTTACTTAGTTACACTTTATATTACAGAAGTGTCACTAGGAGGGATTTCCTGACGTCTTCCTACAGTTCTAATGCGCCACTTCTGGCATTTCCTGATTCTCAATCTCTTTGCGTTTCTTTTCATATCTAGCCATGGCAGCAAACACCACACCAGCAATATGACTCATCGCATCTCCAATGACTAGGGAGAGATAAACTTAATGGAATTTTTTCTTTTATTTGGATAGGATATAATCCAGCTAAAGTCTAAAAATGCATCATTGATAATATGGAGAGGTCACCGGGGTGGTGATGTGGTTAGAGAGGGGCAGTCGGTGTGAACTCTGCATATCATCTCCATTGTGACAATACCTTCTGTGCACAGAATGAAGTCGGTAAAAATGGTGTGCTGTACATTGTGGGGCATCAGCCATGCTGTTTATGGCAAAATTAAAGAAAATACCTGAGACTCACCTCAGACAACCAACTCACACCAAGACTGAAGCCATCTCAAAAGTAAGAAGATTATTCAAGTACAGTGGTATGGAAACGTCCTTGAACCCATAACCACATCTCTGTATACATTTATGGTAAAATGTGGTCTGATCTTTAGCGTCATCTTTTTCTTTCTTTTCATCTTTCCCACTTCTATGTTGGGTCAATGTGCTTGTCAAACTTCTCCAAACAGTTTGGCCCTCTGGCTCCTCGCCAGTCAAGCCCTTTTCCTTTAGATCTTTTTTACTTTATGGTCTTCATCTGAGTTGCAGTAAAGGACAAACACAGGCCGGTTAGGCTACCAACACATAAGTCATAGTGCTGTCCTTCTACAGAATAGTTCATCATCAGCCATTCACAAGTGTAGGCTGGAAAAAGTAACAAGGTGAACCCCTTTCAGCAAAAGCTAATTGGATTCTGGAGCCCGACCAATGACATGAGATTGGAGGTGTGGTTAAAAGCTGTTTGACCAATTAAAAAAAAGACTCGAGCATTTTGAGTTGGCTGTTGACAAGAAGCACCTTTTTGTAAAAAAGAGATCTCAGATGATCTGCAATCAACCAAGAGCTGTTAATGTGCATAAAGCTGGAAAGGATTACAAAGTCAAAGAGTTTAGATGTTCATCAGACCACAGTCAGACAAACTGGAGACCATTTACTAGTGTGGCAACTCTCCCTAGAAGCGGGCATCAGCCCACTGAAAGGCTCTATATAATAGACAGATAGATTTATAGCATTGTTGGCAGGATTAGATAGATAGATAGATAGATAGATAGATAGATAGATAGATAGATAGATAGATAGATAGATAGATAGATAGATAGATAGATAGATAGATAGATA
>JANRMT010061414.1:4006849-4030019 GCA_026402145.1 Polypterus bichir lapradei | reverse complement strand
ATCTATCTATCTATCTATCTATCTATCTATCTATCTATCTATCTATCTATCTAACTTGGAATCTGTTATATCATCACAGAAGGACTTGGACAGCTGATAGACTTGGGCAGATTTGTGGATGATAAAATTTAATGTCAGTAAATGTAAAGTATTACACACAGGAAGTAAAAATGTGAGGTTTGAATACACAATGGGGGTCTGAAAATCGAGAGTCCACCTTATGAGAAGGATTTAGGAGTCGTAGTGGACTATCAGCTGGCAGACAGTGTGCAGAAGCCATTAAGAAGGCTCACAGAATGTCAGGTTATATAGAGCCTTGATATCTATCTATCTATCTATCTATCTATCTATCTAATCCTGCCAACTACGCTACCTATCTATCTATCTATCTATCTATCTATCTATCTATCTATCTATCTATCTATCTATCTATCTAATCCTGCCAACTACGCTATCTATCTATCTATCTATCTATCTATCTATCTATCTATCTATCTATCTATCTATCTATCTATCTATCTAATCCTGTCCTGCAATCTATCTATCTATCTATCTATCTATCTATCTATCTATCTATCTATCTATCTATCTATCTAAGTATTTTCCTTTTGAGGTGACATTGGATTTAAATTTTTAGACGATATTTTCAATATGTAGTCATGGGATGGATAAAACAGATCCTCAAACAAAATCAATCTGAATGTAGCTGAACAATCCTCTAAAAATAAGTGGTGCACAGTGACACCTAGTGGAAAAGGAATTAATCTTTCCACTATGTGCTTTGAAAGGCATCCCCTTAACCACGAATCACTTCTGTGAATTATTTCTCAGAATTCCTTATATTTTTATTGTCGTTTGTATGAATCTCCTTAAAAGCCAAGATGGCCACAGAGAGAACACTCAGACAAAATAGCCAAGGGATGATAAGATTTGGAAGGTTTGGGGAGCAGGCAGAGGACAAGCCAAAAGGTCTGTCAGGATTTCAAAAAGGGCAAAAAAAGAGAAAAGAAAGAACAAAAAGAAAAACAGACTAAAACAACAAGCATCAATACTGAAATGAAATCCACAAATCAGAAATCAAAAATTCATTGCAAAAAATTTCAGGAAGAAATTTCTTTTGTATTTATTTTCATTACTACATCTTAAAAAGCATTGCACGCTACCAGTGAAACGTTTGGTGTCAACAAGAAATGTTGATGTTTTTGAAAGACCTTGACATCATTTTTATCAGGATGGCATTTAATGAATTGAACAACAGAGCCAGAGTCAGAGTCGGGGGGGCAGTGGGTGACACTCATCAGGAGGACAGAAAGAGAAACAGGATCTTTGGTTATACTTGTGTGTTTTGGCTGGGGCTTACAGTATATGGAAAAGTGTTGGCTAAAAATAAAAACCTTGATTTGAACCTGGAATAGTGTTGGGTTTCAATATGTCAGTGGTTTGGAGCTCAGTGGTGCCCCCTTGAGGTATTTATTTATTTATATAAAGTGATCCCTGCTGTGGAACAACAGCGAGGCCAGAAGTCCAAGAAAAACATTATCTTAACAGTATAAAATGCCCTTGTAAGGAGAACATTCTGGTTCACTCTTCATACAAGAAAACAGTGAAAAGCTCAGCCCCACTGGCCATTAATCTATCTATCTATCTATCTATCTAATAAACATCCACTTCTCAAACCTACAAATTAAGAAACTGCACTCCCACTCAAGCCCCCCATTGTCTAAATGCACCCTCCTACCTCCAAACTTCCTGTTGTTTTTCTTCCAACCCTCTTTCATAAGCAGCGCCATCAGAAGGCGTTTTCCTAATTAAATGAGAGCGCAGTCCCTGGTGTTTCCCCTGGCTTATGATGACTAACAAGGGACAAACGGGCCACTTTAAAAAATTTGCTGTTGCAGAATTTTGTGAACAGGAAATATTTGGTCTTTAAGTATGTCCTGTCTCTGCAGTCACTCACACAAATGCTGACTTGGCTTCCCTCCTCCAGAAGTGCCTTCCTGTGTTTTGACATCCGAAAACCAGATAGGAAATTGGAGGATCCCTGCAACTGTCAGATCACTCCCAGTCCGTTCAAAAACGTTCCTTTCCTTTTTCATATATATTGCTGAATTAATGAATGTTTCCTACAAGACGTCAGGACGGGAAGATCTTTTTTGCTAATTTTTGCCTATGACAACTAAACCCATTGAGGGCTGGGACACTGAGGCTACATTCACACCTCCGCTCCGCTCGTTTACACTCGTATGTGACACAAACTGGACTTTGACAACAGTTCCAGTTTGGTTTTTGCATGTTACACATCTCTCAGTCTTTGTTAGCTTAAACTGAAAAGGTTCAGCTCCTTTAGTCTCTCCCCTTAGCTCAAACCTCTCAGTTCTAGAATCAGCCTGGTTGTTCTCTTCTGGACTTTCTCAAGTGCTGCTATGTCTTTTTTATAGTAAGGAGATCAAAACTGAACACAGTACACACAGTTTTAAACATTAAACACAATCCCCTTGATGTATGTTTGTGTATCTGTGTGTCTGTCCAGTTGCTATGTCTCTGTCATTCCAACAGATGGTGCATCATAAACATTGCCACTGTTTTTACGAATCCCATACCAAATAGCATTCCACGGAGACATATGCATTGAATTTGTCATTCCAGCAGGTGGCACATTACAGACATTTCCACTGCTTTCACGAATCCCATACCAAATGGCATTGAACAGAGACATATATGTTGCATTTATCATTCCAACAGATGGCGTGTCACAAACATTAATACTGTCTTTACGATTCACATAGCAAGCGGCATTTAATAGAGACATATGCATTGAATTTTTCATTCCAACAAATGGCTAATTACAAATATTACCACTGCTTTTATGAATCCCGTAACAAACAGCATTCAAAAGAGACATGTGCATTGAATTTTCCATTCCAACAGATGGTACACCACAAACATTACTACTTTCTTTACAAATCTCATAACAAGCAGCATTTACAGAGACATATGCATTGAATTTTTCATTCCAACAGATGGCTCATTCCAAACATTACCATTGCTTTTATGAATCCCATAACAAATGGCATTTAACAGACATATGCATTGAACTTTTCATTCCAACAGATGGTGCATCACAAACATTACCACTGCTTTTACGGATCCCATAGCGAATGGCATTTAACAGAGAAATATGCATTGGATTTGTCATTCCAACCGGTGGTGCATCAGAAAACATTTGCAGTAATGCGCTTCACATTTTATTACCACAAATGTTTATGATTCGCCATCTGTTGGGATGACAAATGTAATGTGTTTTATTACTTCAAGCATTACTAAATATATTGTAATATGTGGTACATGGCAAACATTAACTCTGAAATTGACTACTGTATTTAGATTTCAGCCCACCTTAGACAGGTAGCACAGCTAGTTGTGATATCTAACCAAACATCCTATTTGCTTTTGTGATCGCTTCTGTACACTGTTTTGACGTAGATAGTGATGAGTCCGCTGTGACCCCTAGGTCCTTCTCACATGGGGTACTTTGACGTTTCAGACATTCCATTGTGCACTGAAATCTAACATTTCTGCCTCCTACTTGTAATACTTCCCATTTACTTTCATTGAATTTCATCGTCCCCAGATCTGCCGAGTCCCACATGCTATCTCGTTCTTCTGTAAAAAGTTAGCTGATTCTCCTTTACCTGCCCTTCTGTCGAGTTTGGTGTCATCCACAAACTTAACCAGCGCCCTGATTCTGTCCTTATCCCGATCGTTTATGTATATTGCAAACAGCGGCTGCACCACCACTGACCCCTGCTGGACACCACTTATAATATCACCCACTTCTGAAGGTTCCCCTCACCATTTCCTTTTTGCTCCCTGTGTTTGAGCTAATTTTGTGCCCACCTACAGATGGTGCCCTGAACTCCCACTTCTTTTATTTCAATCACAAACCTTTCATGTGGTACCTTATGAAAAGCCTTCTGAAAATCAAGATCCGTGATCTCATATGCAGTTCTCCTGTCATCGGCTTTTGTTTCTTCCACTTTGAATTCCAGTATACAAGTGAAACTCAACCTTCGGTGTCTGACCAACCGGTAGAGCGTTTGTTAGCACTCCTGTTCTAGACGTGGACTGCTCAGTCTTTTCCTTAACAATTCCTCCCATTAATTTAACTGTGATGCGTGGTAAGCAGTGTGCCAGTCTGGTTTGAGCCTCAGGAGCAAATTCACACGCAGCAGGACTTTGGCAGATTGGAGACTCCATTCGCTCAAAGGAACATCCTTGAGATGTAAAGGAAGTTCAAAAGGCTGCAAGAAAGACAGCATGGACAATAGAGGCTACGCCAAGAGCGCATGGTGATCGTCCAGGGATTCCAAACCCAATCGTGTGCCACCCATCCACTTTAATTCCGTGCCAGATCTGACAAAGACGCCATTACCAGGTGGTTGTAGGCTGAGATCGGAGATTTGTGTCGTTCCATCTGGGGGCGTCATGGCGTATCTGTGCCGCTCAAAGGGTTCCAGAGCTACTTACATCTTATTTTTTTTTTAGTAGAAATGAAAATAAGTAAGTCTTAAAGCCATCGCCAGGCAGACTGACGTTGCTAACTGGAGAGCGTAGGTTGGAAAAGACGCTCCTCTGAGTCAGTCTGACAGTTTGTAGTCACCCACCGCATTAGAAGCTCTGCCATGAATTTATATCGCCGCTTGTTCAGTCTTTTGTTCAAAGCCAAGACAGATGGGACCTCCTTCATGTTGGCTGCTGCATTTCTCTGAAGTGTTCACTGTGTTCTACCGCCTATTCGTTTTTTTGTTTTAACCTACACGTGGAATCCTACATGAAGTCACCTCTTGGGCAGCCCTTTCATGTAGACTGGCATTGTTTACAGGTGGCACTACCCAAACTTCAATGCACCAGACCTTCATAGCTCTTCCTGAATGGGGTGGACCCACTGGTGGATCAACACAAGCTGCTCCTTGAGGCCATGCCCGGCCAAGTGCCATGGCATAATGAGCGTGGTCTGGCTACTGGGCAGGACCTCTGTGTCTTTTCTGGGTGAGGTGACGGGGGTCCTTCATTTGACTTTCCAAAGAGGTAAATATGAGCAGCAGTTTGTCTGGACCCTCAGCCTAGGGCCAATTTGACCCTAATTAATGTGGACAAAATAGCTCCTAGGACCACCGGAACATACAGACCCCTCCATCAGGGTGGAGCAGCGTTAGAGAGTCTGGAGGAACTCAAAGGTAGAGTCGCTGTTCCTCTGCATCGAAAGGAGCCAAACTGAGGTGCTTTGGCCATCTGATGAGCTTTCGGGCAGGTCTAACATGGGACAGCCTTCCTGCTACTGGAGGGCACTCGATTAATGACACCCTCATTCTGGCAGAACATGAAGGGAGTGTTGCTGACATCTAGTCAGTACTCTCTGGGTGGCAGAGTTGAGGGCGGGTGTTGCATTTTCAGCTGGAGTGCATATCCTTACTTTATGGCCTTCCTGTTCATTTTTGATGTTTCTTTTGTAGGTCATTTGCTTTGTTTTCTATGCCTTTTGTTTTGTGCCAGGGACTGCCCTCTGCCCTACAAAGGTGAAGGATTCCCTCAGCTCCTCGTATCAAATGTGCCAGGGAGTCGGTGAGTTACTGTGATGTTTTTTTCTTTCTTTATTTTTTTTAACTCTGTTTAGAACATTTGAACATTACAACACTCTGGATGAGAACAGGCCATTCAGCCCAATAAAGCTCGCCAGTCCTATCCACTTATTTCTTCCAAAAAACATCAAGTCAAGTTTTAAAAGTCCCTAAAGTCCTCCTGTCCACCACACTACTTGGTCGCTTATTCCAAGTGCCTAACGTTCTTTGTGTAAAGAAAAACTTCCTAACGTTAGTGTGAAATTTACCCTTAACAAGTTTTCAACTGTGTCCCCATGTTCTTGATGAACTCATTTTAAAGTCATCGTCTCAATCCACTGGACTAATTTCCTTTCATCATTCACCACTTCACTGAGGTCTCCTCTTCATCTTCTTTTGTTTAAACTGTAAAGGCTCAGCTCTTTTAATCGTTCCTCATAACTCATCCCCTGTAGCCCTGAATCAGCCTAGTCGCTCTTCTCTGGACCTTTTCTTGTGCTGATATGTCCTTTTTGTACCCTGGAGACCAAAACTGCACACAGGACTCCAGATGAAGCCTCACCAGTTTGTTATAAAGCTTGAGAAGGACCTCCTGTGACTTGTATTACACACATCAAGGTGCTATATAACCTGACATTCTGTTAGCCTTCTTAATGGCTTCTGAACACCGTCGGGAATGCTATAGCTTAGAGTCTACTATAACTCCTAAATCCTTCTCATAAGGTGGACTCTCGATTTTTTGACCTCTCATTGTCTATTCAAACCTCACATTTTTACTTCCTATGTGTAATTCTTTACATTTCCGACATTAAATTTCATCTGCCACCAATCTGCCCAAGCCTATCAGCTGTCCAAGTCCTTCTGTGATGATATAATGGATTCCAAATTAGATAGATAGATAGATAGATAGATAGATAGATAGATAGATAGATAGATAGATAGATAATTTATTAATCCCATGGTGAAATTCCCATACTCCAGCAGCAGTGTACTGATAAAGAACAATATTAAATTAAAGAGTGATAACAATGCAGGTATAACAGACAATAACTTTGTATAATGTTAACGTTTACCCCCGCAGGAGGAATAGAAGAGTCACATAGTGTGGGGTCTCCTCAGTCTGTCAGTGGAGCAGGATGGTGACAGCAGTCTGTTGCTGAAGCTGCTCCTCTGTCTGGAGATGATCCTGTTCAGTGGATGCAGTGGATTCTCCATGATTGACAGGAGTCTGCTCAGCGCCCGTCGCTCTGCCACGGATGTCAAACTGTCCAGCTCCGTGCCTACAATCAAGCCTGTCTTCCTCACCAGTTTGTCCAGGCGTGAGGCGTCCCTCTTCTTTATGCTGCCTCCCCAGCATACCACCGTGTAGAAGAGGGCACTCGCCACAACCGTCTGGTAGAACATCTGCAGCATCTTATTGCAGATGTTGAAGGATGCCAGTCTTCTAATGAAGTATAGTCGGCTCTGTCCTTTCTTACACAGAGCATCAGTATTGGCAGTCCAGTCCAGTTTATCATCCAGCTGCACTCCCAGGTATTTATAGGTCTGCACCCTCTGCACAGTCACCTCTGATGATCACGGGGTCCATGAGGGGCCTGGTCCTCCTAAAATCCACCACCAGCTCCTTGGTTTTGCTGGTGTTCAGGTGTAGGTGGTTTGAGTCGCACCATTTAACAAAGTCCTTAATTAGGTTCCTATACTCCTCCTCCTGCCCACTCCTGATGCAGCCCACCATAGCAGTGTCGTCAGTGAACTTTTGCACGTGGCAGGACTCCGAGTTGTATTGGAAGTCTGATGTACGTTGGCTGAACAGGACCGGAGACAGTCCAGTCCCCTGCGGCGCTCCTGTGCTGCTGACCATCATGTCAGACCTGCAGTTCCCGAGACGCACATACTGAGGTCTGTCTGTAAGATAGTCCACGATCCATGGCACCAGGTATGAATCTACTCCCATCTCTGTCAGCTTGTCCCTAAGGAGCAGAGGTTGGATGGTGTTGAAGGTGCTAGAGAAGTCCAGAAACATAATTCTTACAGCATCACTGCCTCTGTCCTGGTAATTGTTGATCCACCTATCTCGGTATCATCTGCAAACTTCACCAGTTTGTTACTTATATTCCTATCTAAATCATTTATAAACATTAAAAATAGTAAATGGTACTTGTGTTTCTTGTGAGTTTTTTGAACCGCCACTCTGTTATTTTAACTTTGCCTTGGATTCTGTATTAGGAATTTGCTTGCTTGGTTTGTCTTTGGTGCTCTTTGGAGCTCATGGGGCATTTTGTGAGAATAAACTTTTTTTATTATTATTATTTTATGAAGACCCTGCATTTGCCCTTGTATCTAGTCCGGGGTTTAATGGGCTATCCCCTAAGCAGACATTTTTGGAAGTGTTTCCTGGACGCACGTACTTGGGGACTCCTAATCATAATGGATGGCAAGTGCCCTGCTGAGAGGGTTGTAGAAACCACGGGGCGTACAGCTCCCCAAACACTCGACACCCCAGACACAGAGGCACAAGTCCAGCACAAGATGTGTTTATTTATGGTGTGGACCTCTTCCTGCTTCCTCGCTCCCCACTGAAGTAAGCACAGTCACAAGCACAGAAACAGTCCTTTCGTCCTCCACTGTCCAGCTTTGTCTTCTCCCACCCGACTTGGGCTCGTTCTGTAAGGTTGTTGGCTCCTTTTTAAGCCGCATCCGGGAGAACTCCAGGCGGCTCATTAGGGAATTCAGGAATTACTCCCAGTTGGGGTGGAAGCCCAATGTAGGGCTCTGCAGTTCCCCCCAGTGACATCCCTGGAACCCAACAGGGCGGAGCAGACCAATACCAAGTCCCATATTGTCCTGTGGGGCTCAGAGGGGCCATTACACCCCATTGGCTGCCAAATAGAAGTTTGTAGAAGATAGCACCCTTCAACAGCCATCTCACCCTGTCCTTCCCATAAAGAAGCATCCCGACTGGGTAAAGACATCGGCCGCTATCCTTCACATGGTCTAATTGCAGCCTGCAAAACCTGTCAGGTAATGCCCATAATGTCAGTCATGAAACGCCCTTTGAGTCAGATGGCCCACCCACAACCCTAACCTTAACTAAAGTGTAATGGGGCCTGCAATGGCTGTTTGGTGATGCTGGGGCTTCACGTGAGGGACCTTGCGGTCTGAAATGACACTCTGTGGCAGGAGGAAGAATGGCAGACGCAAGAAGCCGGAAAGGCAAAGGGTGTGATGAGAACTTGAGACTCGTGGATTTTGGAGCTAAACTCACTATGCCCCACATACTCATTTCACAGATGGCATCTTAATCCACTTTTATTAGCAGACGAGAACTGTGTAGAATTTCTCTCCAAGCAAATCAATATTGTTTTAGAGACAAATACATCCTCAGAGGTAATACTCTAGGAAACCCTGAAGGCCTTCTTAAGAGGACTCTTTATCTTCTTTTGGCTGCTCCCATTAGGGTTTGCCACAGCAGATCATCTTCTTCTATATCTTTCTGTCCTCTGCATCTTGTTCTGTCACACCCATCACCTACATGTCCTCTCTCACCACATCCATAAACCTTCGCTTAGGCCTTCCTCTTCTCCTCTTACCTGGCAGCTCTATCTTTAGCATCCTTCTCCCAATATCCACAGGATCTCTCCTCCTCACATGTCCAAACCAACGCAATCTCTCCTCTCTGACTTTGTCTCCCAACCTGAGCTGACCCTCTAATGTCCTCATTTCTAATCCTGTCCATCCTCGTCATACCCAATGCAAATCTTAACATCTTTAACTCTGCCACCTCCAGCTCTGTCTCCTGTGCCACCGTCTCCTGCCCATATAACATAGCTGGTCTCACTACCGTCCTGTAGACCTTCCCTGTCACTCTTGCTGATACCCGTCTGTCACAAATCACTCCTGACACTCTTCTCCACCCATTCCACCCTACCTGCACTCTCTTCTTCACTTCTCTTCCACAATCCCCATTACTCTGTACTGTTGATCCCAAGTATTTAAACTCCTCTGCCTTCATCAACTCTACTCCCTCATCCTCACCACTACACTGACCTCCCTCTCATTCACACACATGTATTCTGTCCTGGTGGTCCTAATGACCTTCATTCCTCTCCTCTCTAGAGCAGATCTTCACCTCTCCAGGTTCTCCTCAAACTGCTCCCTACTCTCGCTACAGATCACAATGTCATCAGCAAACATCACAGTCCACGGGGACTCCTGTCTAATCTCGTCTGTCAACCTGTCCATCACCATTGCAAATAAGAAAGGGCCTTCTTAAGAGGACAGATTATCTTGTATCTTTCCCACAGAAATAAATTGGAAACCAAGAAGGTGTCAGAACTAACCAGCGAAATTACTAGAATAGACCAGGAACATGCCAGGTGTCCAAGTGAGGCATTTCATCGGAAAAGTTACTCCATTTATCTTTTATTCATTTATCTATGTACTTATTTTTACTAGCTTAAAGTTTTACTCTGCTGGCCTAGCTCTTTTTCTCAGGTGGGGGCTGATTTGTTTTGAACCATTTTGGTCTTTTTTTTTTGTAAAACTTGGGTTATTTGTATGGAATGTTATTTGATTTTAATAAAATCAATAAAATTAAAAAAAGAACTTGAGATGCGTGGGCCTGTGGGTTCGCCACCCCATGAACAGCACCTAACGGATGCCAGCTGCGCCCTCAAGAGGCCAAGAATAGAACGGAATCTTCTAGGTGACCTCTGCCAGTTGTACATCTTCATGCTTCCTAGCGTATGATAAGGAGATGAAGTAGGGCAGAGGTTTGTCTGAAAAATGTCTCAGCTGCTCTCTACAGATTTTAAAGGCTGTGTAAATTTGATTAGAGAACGTTTACATCGAGAAATGGATTACAATTAGCCAGACTCCAGTCGACAGATTTAAATGCACCTCTAATTATAGCACATGAATCAGAGGACGCTGGGCAGGCAGCACAGCAATAAACATTTTTTATGAACCAATTTCAAGTACACCAGCACTTTACGTGATCCTCATGTGGAAATACCCCCCCCCCCCGGCCCCCCCACATGGATAAAAGGTAACCTCAGAGTCACAGTTTGCACTAAAGGCAATAAAAAAAATTAAAAAGGCAAATTTGGACTTTCGACCATCCTGGAGAAGGACAAGGCCTGTTCTCATGTAGAAATGATATTTCAAGGTTTAAAAATGCCCAGACAACAGCGTCTCGTAATGCAGCCATTTGTCATTGTGAGACGAGCAAAGCACACAAATCCATCCATCCATCATCCAACCCGCTATATCCTAACTACAGGGTCACAGGGGTCTGCTGGAGCCAATCCCAGCCAACACAGGGCACAAGGCATCAGCCCACTGCAGGGCACACACACACACACACATCCACACACCAAGCACACACTAGGGACAATTTAGGATCGCCAATGCACCTCACCTGCATGTCTTTGAACTGTGAGAGGAAGAAACCCATGCAGACACGGGGAGAACATGCAAACTCCATGCAGGGAGGACCTGGGAAGTGAACCCGGGTCTCCTAACTGCATGCCGCCTACAGACAAATCATATTTATTTATTTTTTTAAATGTAAGAGAGCTCTTTTTCAGGGAATCATCAAATCATGCAGATGTTTCAAGCAGCTCCGTGTGTTTCCTTTTGGTTAGAAGTTGATGATGGCATTTAAGCTTCATCTTCTTCTTGTTAGGATTGGTCCATCTGAGCAGCCCAGCCTACTCTCAGTAGATTCATAGCAATAAAATTCATCCATCCATTTTATCAGCCTAGTTTTTTGCCAGTTCAAGGCTGAGGTGGCAGATGCTGGCAGATTTAGGTATGGGTGACATGGGTATCTTGGCAGGAGCACCCGCACCAAAAATATTCAGAATGGTCATTACAGCCTGAGCCACCCAATCCATTAGTTGGCACCATTTCGTAAAGTTAAGGGGTGTCATAAATTTGGCAGTATATGTGAAAGGGGGGGGGGGGGTGCCCCAGACAACATGGGGACCCCTGGGGGGTTGTGCTTCAGACAACAGGGGGGGACCCCCCCTCCCCCCCGTTTTTTAAAACAAAAAATGACAGCCCCTTAAAATGAGTGGCCCCATCGCAACCCCCCCCCCCCCCCTTAGGGCTCTAAATGGGTTTCGACAGGCATTGTTAATGGGCATCAACAGGAAAACAACATCAAACAGAGCGCCAGACCACCACAGTAGCCATGCCCACCGGGCCATGGCAGAGTGATCTGATGACTGAGCTGAAAGAAGAAACCAAAGTACATTGGGAAAGCTGAGAGGGCACGAGGAGAAGCTGGACACACCGACGCTGACCCCAGTCGAGCTGGTGAGGCCAACCCCTGCCTTTGAGCCTTTTTTACAGGACACCTCATGGCATCCATCTGACTGAAGATGAGGCTTGGGAAGGTCTACCAGCAGGGCCTTCTAGGTGTGTGCCCAGGTGCCCGTCACAGCTAGAGACCTTTGAGCCAAACCCACATTGGGCCAGTGTGGTACTTAATCGGGTTCTGCCAAGCTCACACTGCTCATGGACTGCCCACGGGGGGTGACTGTGTGCGAGTTTGTTGGGATACAACCAATTGTACTGTACAATAATGTAGAATTGAGTTTTTTGACATATTTATTAAGTATGCATATAAATGGAGAGTTACATTAATATTATTACGAACTAAACGTGTTATGACAAATGAAGTAAACTACTTACACAGACAGACAGACTGGTAGCTTGATGGCTCTGTGTAGGTCGACCTTTACAGATCGCGAGTGTGTTTGCGGGTGTTCATTTCTTTCTCTTCGTCTTCCAGCAAGTGCCCTGGCAGGGCCATCAAGCTGCCATCTCTGTTCCTTTCTACATTTCTTTCAGTAGTGGTGTGTACGTGCCAGCGTGCAAGGTGCCCTCCATCATCAAACTACATGGAAGTAAAAAAAAGTCTGAATACTTTCCTGTATATTCAGGGAGATGCCAAATACAACATTTTCTTTAATTGATCGCCTTCCTCAGTGAGCACCGAAGGCTGCGGCATCAGTAGCAATGCCTGGGAGCGGTGCACGCGCGGCGCGTGAACGGCACCCACTCAGAGCGCTGAGCATATTCGTCGGCGTCGGCTCGCTCCCGACACCTGGAGCCGCGCGCTCCCGCTTCCAGTCGTTAATTTTCCTTTGGAAATCAGCCGTGTCCGAGAGATCGACCCCATGCATCAGCAACGGGGAAGGCGAAGGAGAGAGGAATTTTCATTAATGCTTGACATCTGCAGGTAAGGAGCCTCCAAAGCAGTAAATCAAGTCAAGGGCAAGCGATCGAGTCCGTGTCGTGGTGGGTACGGGGGACTGGGAGGTGTAAGAGATCAAAAAAGCGTCGAGGACTTCCGCGTAAAAAAAACCAAAAGTGCATTGTATTTCCTGACAGGTTGCTATCAGGCTGTGCAGTGACGGAATGTGGCTGGTTGTAGCCTAATGAAATAATCCGCTTGGGCACGGAGGCCTATGGGAGTCCACATCTCTGAAGACACGTGCTTTTCAAATTCTTGTCATTGATTACGTTTTACGGCTGCGGCTTCCGAAACTGAAGAGGGACGTTTCTTTATTACCGGCTGTATCACTTCGCAATGACACCGCTCGGGATCCCCGACTAACCAGGAGTGCGCAAATTCATTTTTTCTTGCAGACGATTGCAGCGATCAGATGTTTGTGGGCGGTAAAAGATGCATCACCATGTAATGAGATCAAGGTGTGGAGATCCTCCAGTACGCTCCGGTGTGCCGCCACTGCTGCGCCTCGTCTGCCGGCTCAGCCTGCTAAGCTGCCTCGGCTCTGCGGACTTTGCTCTCGGTAAGAACTCTCTCTCTTTATTCTTATCTGCACGGGGCTTACAGCCGATGTTTGTGGCGTGACATTCTGAAATCCGCTTAAGCGCAGTGAACTGGAGTCCGTCCCGGCAGAAACCAACCCAGGACGGGGCGCCAGTCCTCCGCACGGCGACCCACCCACCCAGGACATACTGTATGGGCCGTTTGGAATATTCACGGGGGGAGAATGGGGGGCGTATGCAGGGTGTGGGTGAGCCTGCCCTCGTAAAAATAACGCAGCTCTGCAAAATGAAAATCATCTAAATTGTTTTGTGCTTTTTTTTTTTTAATTCATGAACACAATGAAAAGATAATTAGAAAATTTCAATCACGTCACATTAATATACAAAAAAGTAAAATTTAATAAATTGCATAATTCATTTATACAATATTCTTCTAAATGAATTAAACTTAGTCAATCTAACATTTTCTAACTTGTGTAAAGAAATCTTTGCTATTGTTGGTTGATCTCTTTCTTGTTCCATTCGGTATGATTGCTTTATGAATTATGATTGTAAATGTATTAGTTACTACATCTTTTCACTTGTGGCGTTGTTCTCTGTCCTACTGCAGTTGCTGAACAAAGAAGGCCTCGCCTAATGTTACTCGATTATGATTACCTCTTTTGTAAGTCGCTTTGGATAAAAATGTTTGTCAAGCAAATAAATGTAAATGAGTTATATACAGGGCTATTGAAAATGAAAGAGCAGATTTCAAAAATGAATTTCCAACAAACTGCAGAAGACAGAAACACATTCCGCATATCACTGGATAGAGGAACGTTCAAAGTTTAACAATTCAACTTCAAGAAGATTCGACTGACGTCATTTTTCATGCAAGATGGTGCCCCACCTCATTTCCACTTGGAGGTCCGGCGTTACCTGAACAACACCATCCCAGGACGATGGATTGGAAGAGGCAGACAACAAGATCTTGCTCATCGTCTATGGCCTCCCAGGTCTCCAGACCTTCACCCCCTGAGATTTTTATCTAAGGGGGTACATTAAAGAAAAAAGAGTGTTTTTTCCACCTATGACCGCTAATCTTCAAGATTTGCGACATCGAATTGAGGAAGCTGTGAATTCAGGAACTCGGGACCCGTTGACTCGTGTGGGGCTGGAAATGGTCTCTCATTCTGATGTTTGTTGCACTACACGTGGTGCTCATGTTGAGTGCGTGCAACCTCAAGGACCACAGGACCACACTTTGAACGTTCCTCTATCCGGTGATGTGTGGAATGGGTTTTGGTCTTATACTGTATGGTTTGTTTGAAATCTGCTCTTCCATTTTGAATAGCTCTGTATATACACGTTGTCCACTTTTTGGTCCCATTTCAGTGTTTTTGATCCTAAAGTTGGTTTGGTGGCCCATCTTTTGTCCAATTTTTCGGACGTGTCCCCATAAATCATCCAGCAGTACACTCTTAAAATAGCTGGTTCTTTACATTTAATGGTTCCTTACTGGATGGTGTGGTTTTTCTTGCTTCACAGAGCACCATTTTATTCTGGGAACGGTTATTTGCATAGGAATTTGACTGTTTGTGCTTTGAAAAATTTCCAAATTTGTAGAGAAAAAAAAAAACAACCTGAAATCTTAAATGTATGGTAGGTATAACCAGCAGGATGGCAGCAGATTAAGAAATCGTGGACTTCACCTGTGTTCCTAAATGTATGCAGGAAGAGTCGTTTAAAACGTGCGGCCCACTGGTCTGTCACAGATCCTTTACCAGCGATTCAGGGTTCTTCACGCTTACGGACCTTGTTAACCATCCATCCATTTTCCAACCCGCTGAATCCGAACACAGGGTCATGGGGGGTCTGCTGGAGCCAACCCCAGCCAACACAGGGCACAAGGCAGGAACCAGTCCTGAGCAGGGTGCCAACCCATCACAGGACTTTGTTATGGGTCTACATAAATTAAAGTTGTTTCTAGAACCATCATGTGGATGGGTATTTTGGGAATCAACAAACCGTTCCCCTACGGCAGGGGTCCCCAGCTCCAGTCCTGGAGGGCCGCAGTGCCTGCATTCATTCTAACCTTTTTCGTAATTAGTGACCTGTTTTTACTGCTAATTAACTCCTTTTCCATTCACTTGAATTGCCTTGTTTTTTTTAGATTTTAAGATTTGTTCCCTTGAATTTCTTCATCATTCCTCCGAATTGCCTCATTTCTTTCCTTAAATGGCACACAAACAGAAATGAAATGTGAAGTGCAGGAGCCAACAGAAGGCCAACTAAGTCAGGGCCTCAAACTCCAACCAATTTTGTTTCTTCAGGCGCCGAGTCTCGTCATTAATTAAACCCGTTCTTTAATCCCATGGCTTGTTGCTGCTCTTATTGTGCAATTGCAGACATTTCCAAAATTGTAGATATTTTCTTTTCTGTTAAGAAACCTGAAACCTTCATCTTTCTTTATTTTCAGATATTGTATGATGGGCACAGTTTGCTGGTCATGTTTTGGCTCATTTTGTATCTCGTTATTGTTTAGTAGCTAATTAAGGAAAAAGAAACAATTAAGGGGACTGAATCTTCAATAGCAAGTCAATTTCAGTACTTGTTTTTTATGGTGCGCCATCTGTTGGAATGAAAAATGCAATGTATTTTATTAGTACATTGCATTGGAAAATACATTCCAATAGACATTGCACTGCAAACATTAACAATGAATACATCCAGACAGAGAGTAACTACTGGGTGGGCGGAAGTCGGCTTATCCACCTTAACAAAAGGACCTATGTGTGCCTACCTGTCTATGTGGCATTCCAGTTGCTCTGTCTCTGTTTTATGCCATTTGATATGGGATTCGTAAAAGCAGTTCTTGTTTTAATGATGCACCATCTGTTGGAATGAAAATGCAATGTATTTTATTAGTACAGGCATTACAAAATACATTCCAGTGGAAGATGCACTGCAAACATTATCACTAAATATTTTCAAGAGGGAGCAACCACCAGACAGTCAGAAATCGGCTTATCCTCTTTAATAAAAGGACCAGTGTCCGTATTTCTGTATATCCATCTGGTTGCCTGGCATAAGGAAGAAAAACTAAAAAAAATGGGTAAAGGTAGAAGAAGGGTCAAAAAAATCAAAAATGTTATGGGTCTTTAAAATAAGAAAATTAATCTTATGAGCATATTCTGCTGTCTGATGTTATACCCAAGCAACAGAAGGATGGTAGCAACTTCCTTGCACTCACTTGGGCCACTCAAACCAACATTATAGTTGTAATTTTAATGAATGATAGCCTTCTGTAGGGAAACATTGGATGAGTGAAAATAACGATAAATCGACAAAACCAAAGTTTCAAAAACGACTAGGCTAGTGTCATTAAACTGGGCCAACGTGGCCTAGCAAAACTCATTGACTATAAGACTGGTCAGCCGACACTGTGAGGAAATGGACGTCCCTATCCGAAGAAGGAAAAGGGAAAGGGGTCGGGTGTGCATTATTATACCTAACCAAATGGACAACCCACTTATTAAATAAGAAGCATGAGGTCCACATTGATTATTTAGATTGCCACCCATCTTAGATGAGTAGCACAGCCTTCACAAACCTTCAGAAGTTTAGATCTGGCAGGGCCCAAACTTGGATTACTCAAATTTGGTAATTCACTGACGGCAAATCTCCCCTCATCAAACCAAAGCTACTCAAGCTGGGACCTGGGATTGCTCAGGGGATGGAGGTTTTTATTTTTTTTTTTGTCTGTCCCAGACCTTCTAAAGCTCCCATCTCCCTGTCCTTTTCTACCATCTCAGTATCTATTCATGCGCGGTTGTTCTTGTTGAGATTACTTTTCTGCTAACATCCTCCATTTGACACCCTGTCTTGCTAATGGGCTTCTACAAGGCTGTGTGTGTGCGACGAGCGACCACAAAGTAGACAGGACGTGCCCATCGTGCCGCTTCTGCACATTACTGGTGTCATACTGAGTGACTTCAATTAATCCTGCCGTGTGATCTCAGACGACACAAAATCTGCATTGATACATTTAGAGGGGGAATCCAATATTCCCCCTGTCAGCAATATGCAGGGACGAGGCACGATGCTCCATCGCGAGTGAAGAGCGGCCGTTGAAGGCCAGAGTGCGTGCAGCCCAATCCCTCCTTTTAGATTGGGAGGACCTTTACCAGATGTGTATAAGTTATTTTAAAATATTTCACTTCTGCACTGTTTAAACATTCCAGAAGAGATGATCATGTACTGTTAAATATTAGCACAAAGTTTTATGTCATCATTTCGAGTCTTCATTTTTAAAGGGGGAACTTCACTATTTTTTTTATTTTGGTGTAACAATCACCAGGGGTCTGTGTCGATCCTGAAACTTTTTTTCATGTAAACATTTTGTATTTTTTCCTCCAAATTATTCATTTTTATGCATCTGAAGTCTCATCACTGTTAAATATTAGTATTGTCTAAAGTTGTTGGTATCACATCTTCAAAAGCACAAGGTGTGAAATACCCCCCCCCCCCGGTTCACACCTTCGCCCCCTAGGAAGCCTAAAAATCAAAACGCATTCTGTTGTTATAAGTTGTCCTTCTTTGTTTTGACGAATCATACAGTTCGAGACTCAAATGAATGAGAATCGTTTGACTCATTCGTGGGTAATCATTCTGTCGGAATCGGACAAACCCCAATTAACGCTTTGGACACCCCAAAAGATTGAAAATCAAATTATGTTATAATGTTATAAACCACTGGGTCTGCGAGGAAAGAATTATAGAGGCCAGTGCTCTAAAATGACATCACATTCATGGAATCGACCTGCTCTTGATGTCTGCTTATGCTGGGCGACGTGTTATGATTTGTGGATGTTTAAAAGGATTTCCTCGTCTCCTTGAGATTTATCTTTGACATTCTGTCTGAATATTGAATATTGGTTTTTGGAAACATAGAATTAACTTGTGGCTCAATTTCGTACGTTAGAAGTCATTTTCTAAAAGCCAGATATTTTTTGTGTCTCTTTTCTCGATGCCATCATTTTTCTGATGAATGACTCAGTTCGAGAAAGAATAGAAGACGAATCATGTGACTCATTTCTGGGTAAAGATTCAGTTTGAGTATCAAATGAATGAAAATCGATTGATTCATTTATGGGGGCAATAAATCGGTCCATGAATTGATTCAGAAACGTTGGACTCATTCTTGGGTAATGATTTCATTTGAGAACTATAGGCAGTTATGGATAACGAATCGGTTTGGGAATGAAATAAAGAAGAATCGTGTGACTTATTCATGGGTATCGATTCAGTTTGAGAATCAAATGAATGAATATTGATTTGATTCATTCGTGGGGGCAATAAATGGGTCCATGAATCGATTGAGAATCGTATGGCATTTGTGGGTAACGATTCTTGTTTATTTGATTCCCAAACCGAATTCATCACCCACAAATGCCATATGGTTCTCAGATGGAATCATTACCCAAGAATGAGTCCAACAATTCTCAACCGATTCATGGACTGATTTATTGCCCCCATAAATGAATCAATCGATTTTCATTCATTCGATTCCCAAACTTAACCAATACCCATGAATAAGTCACACGATTCTTGTTTATTTGATTCCCAAACAGATTTGTGTGACTTATTCATGGGTATTGATTCAGTTTGGGAATCAAATGAATGAAAATCGATTGATTCATCTTTGGGGGCAATAAATTGGTCCATGAATCAATTGAGAATCGTTGGACTCTTTCTTCGGTAATGATTCCATCTGAGAACCAAATGAACGAGAACCGTATGGCATTTGTGGGTAACGAATTCAGTTTGGGAATCAAATACACAAGAATCATGTGACTTATTCATGGGTATTGATTCAGTTTGAGAATCAAATGAATGAAAATGAATTGACTTCATTTATAGGTAATGAATCACTTTGGGAAATCAAATGAACGAGAATCGCGTGACTCATTTGTGGGTAATGAATCAGTTTGAGAACCAAATGATTAAGAATCATTCATGGATAATAATTCCATCTGGGAATTGAACAATATCTAATGAATACTTTGTACCCCCGAATATCAAATCCAGTCATGATGTTATAAATCACTCCATGCCCATTCTGTAAGAAACGTATCATAGCAGCCAGTATTCTAAAATGATATCACATCCGCAGAATCGACACGCTCTCAATGTCTGTGCATGTAGGGTGTGGAATGATTCGTGTGCGTCTACTTGATTCATTTTCTTTAACTATTTGCTGATCTCCTTAAGGGGCGGCACGGTGGTGCAGTGGTATCACTGCTGCCTTGGAGTTAGGAGACCCGGGTTCACTTTCTGGGCCCTCCCTGCATGGAGTTTGCATGTTCTCCATGTGTCTGCGTGGGTTTCCTCCCACAGTCCAAAGACATGCAGGTTAGGTGCATTGGCGATCCTAAATTGTCCCTAGTGTGTGCTTGGTGTGTGTGTGCGCCCTGCCTTGCGCCCTGTGCTGGCTGGGATTGGCTCCAGCAGACCCCCGTGACCCTGTTGTTAGGATATAGCGGGTTGGATAATGGATGGATGATCTCCTTAAGCTTTATTAGTCTTCATGTATGTTTTCGGTGTTATAGACACAATGTTCAGCTGGTATTTCTTAGGTTAAAAATCATTTTATAAAAGCTACCTATTTTTTTTGTGTCTTTGATAGGATGAATGCTTCTGTTTGAGAATCCAATGAAAGACACTCGTGTGACTCATTCGTGGGTAATAATCTAATACAAGAATCTGATAAGAGAGCATCATGCAACTTGTTTGCATGTAATAAATCGGTTTCTAGAATCAAGTGATCAAGAATTGTGTCTTTTGCGGGTGGTAATACAGTTTCCAACTGAAAAGAATTTGGTGTATGAAATCGGTGCTGGCAATCCATTAACCATAAATAATCAGCACTAATGTCTACATGAACAATGTAAAATAAAATTGTTAATTTAAAAAAATAGTTTTATAAGGTTCCGTTTTTGCGAGACTATATTACAACAGACAGCAGTTGGGACAAATCATTTCAGGCATTTCAATGATTTCATACTCTTGAGATTTCTCAGTTAAGCTCATTAGAAACGTGTCAAGGCATAAAAGGTGCACCCGTGTTAACGTGTTTCTCTACTTCAAAATGTGACTTGACTCGAGTTTCTTCAAACTCTATACATTTTCCAAAATATGGATAACTAGGGGGCTTCACCCCCTGTTCGCTTCGCTCGCCAACCCCCGGGTTTGGTTTACCGGATATACAATTTAAAGAGATTGCTATTTTCATTTCATTCATTTTTTATTTCTTGATATTTGCTAGTCATAAAGCTATAGAAAATGAGTTATTTCTCTCGCCCCCCCCCCCCCCCCCAAGCTGCTTGTGATGTGCTGCATGATCTGGTTGTTGCGTTGCGCATCAATCATTTAAAAGCCTGTACAGCAGCTGTCCTTTTGTCTCCCTGCTTTGTCTTGCGGGACTTCAAAGTGTCTTCCGAGAAGATCACGTCTCGTCTCCCTCCCAAGATTTTTTTTTATAATAGAGAGATGTGTTAATTATCCCTGTGTGATTGTTCTGTCAGCAGATAAACGTTTTGAGCAGAAACCAGGAGATGTGCATAAAAAAAACAATAAATATAAATATAAAGTGAAACGAAACCCCAATACAAGAGACAATAATCGTGGTTGAGGGAACAAGAGGGTCAAAACCAAAAGTACAAAAATGTCAGAGTTTTGTTTTCCACAAATTGGATAAGGATTTGCCCTCATAAGCCATCGTTTGATCACGTCAATTACGCATGTGTCCCAATCTCGGAGGCCACGCCCCTAGAAACAAACCTAACGACTCGGGGAGGGAACACAGGCGTCCTTCGAGAACCCAAAAACAAATCAAATTCTAACTGTACCGGTACCAGTGTGCGTGAATGCACCCTGAATAGGAATTGCACCCCATTCCAGGCTGATTCCTGTTTGCATTGCTGCCAGTCCGGGCTCAGAGTGTAGGGTGTATATACAGTAAGGGACGTCTCAATGCCGATTTCTGTCACTGGTTAAAGGGTGTTTGGATTTAACACACATTTAAAACTCCGCTTTAATATGTCTTATTATGCAGGACCACAAAGTGCCATTTATAGCATGTTGTTCCCTGCAGCATTTGTGACATCCCTTTAGAGGCTGGTTGGAGTTAATAATAATAATAATAATATACTTCTCATTTAATATGCACCGAACACAGCCGGCTTTGTTAATGGATCACTAAGGAGAAAGTCCATCTGAAGTCCCTCAAGGATGTTCCCGCGGTGTTTTTTTTTCTTTTTGCTGTGTAATTCTGCAGCTGGCAAACAAATTAATGTTTCATTTTGATGTAAAATGTAGGACTAACCTTAACATCGCATTTCAGTTAATGCTTTTATAGTCTGCTTTGTCCTTTTGAAGGTTAAGATTTGAAAAGATCAGCTGATCAAAAATATGAGCCAGCACTTGGACGAGCTTTCTGCTCTGCTTTACACTTGCGTAGTTTGACAGTCTGTGGTCCATTAACATAAGATCTAAAATGAAAGGCTTTAGGTTAGACTTACTTTATTTGTCCCGAGGGGAAATTCAAAACTTGACAGAAGTTCAAGAGAAGAAAAAAGTGTGTGCATGTGTTTGTGTGTGTGTGTATCAATACATATAATATAAACTTTATATGTATATAATATACACTGTACTGTATATATGTGTGTGTATGTATGTGTCTGTCTGCCTATCCATCCATCTAATCCTGTCAACTACACTATCTATGTAATTTTATGATCCCTCCGACTACACTAAAATTAATATCAATCTATCTAATCCTGCCAACTCTCTATCTATCTATCTCTCTATCTCTATCTATCTATCTATCGTACCTTTTAATATTTGTCAATCATATAGTACTTTTCATATCTATTGTCATGCATGCACACCAGTGAGTTGCCTTCTCGGCTCATGTAAAGTATGTGGTATCACCCTGGCACAAGAAGGGGGCACTGTCACTACAGAGCTAGAGAAGCTTTGCACCTTCTGGTCCAGCCAATATAGTGAGACATGATAGGGAAGGCACAACTTATTTGTGACCCGAGAGCCCAACTGTCAGAAATGACCAAGGATCTGTCCTACCCAGAAACCCTGCTAGAAGGTGATAGGAAGAATATTGTCTGCTTTTGCTTGCTAGTGCCATCCTGCCCCTGTTAAGATTGTTTTATTTTTATTTGATATTAAACAGGGTTTACCCAGTTAGCACCACAACTATTTTGGGACTCACTCTGACCTCTCACTCATCCCCCTACACTATCTATTGATATATCTGTCTATTGTGTAATACCTTTCTGTTCTTTCTAGCTATCTAATCCTGCCAACTATACTAAATACTGTTTATCTTTTTGTGCTATCTGCCTATTATATAGTGCCTTTCATAACTATCCATCTAATTCTGCCAACTATGCCAAATACTGTTAATCTGATATGCAATATTTATCTAATCCTGCCAACTAAACGAAAATATCTATCTATCAAACATATAGTGCCTTTCATGTCTATCTCGTAACCACAAGGGGCACAACCAAGCCCCAAATCCAAGACACAGTAATACCCAACACACTTTTAGAATAAAACAACATATATTTATTCATCCTTGGCATGTTTCCATCAATCACCTTTCCAAAGACCATCCAAAATAACCCAAAAATAAACAATTCTTCCTTCTGTCCTCCAGTGTTGTCCACTGTCTCCCGACTCATTGATGT
>JANRMT010061414.1:3926501-3996849 GCA_026402145.1 Polypterus bichir lapradei | reverse complement strand
TATATATAATATGTATGTATGTGTGTGTGTGTTTTTGCTTTAGTGTCAGCTTTCTTTTGCTGTTTTCCTATTATTTTTTCCTTTTCTCTGTAATTTGCACCTTTAACTGTTTCCTAATAATCTCAAACACCGAATGCCTGAAGGCTCCACCAGCTCCAGCACTAGACCCTTTATTAGTAAACTAGCAGAATACCCGTGCTTCGCAGCGGAGAAGTAGTGTGTTAAAGAAGGTATGAAAAAGAAAAGGAAAAATTTAAAAAATAACGTAACATGATTGTTAATGTAATTGTTGTGTGTGTATATATATATATATATATATATACACACACAACAATTACATTAACAATCAAGTTACGTTATTTTTAAAATTTTTCCTTTTCTTTTTCATACCTTCTTTAACACACTACTTCTCCGCTGCGAAGCGCGGGTATTCTGCTATATATATATATATGAGAGGGAGAGCATTTTTAATGTAGGTAGATCGTTTTAACCCGGTCATTTTAAAAGTAGCTCATTAGCTGAAAAAATGCGCTGGAATGTCTTTCCGGTAGCTGCGTTTTAAACTCTTTGGAGCTATTTGGACAAATGCAGCTACAGCTGAGTTTCTGTTGTTTCTGGAACAATGAACAATCATTCACGTTCAGCTTTAAACTTGGCTTCTGCTGTCATAAAGAAAGGACTTTATTCTCAAAGGCATAACAGATTAACAAAAATAGGGTTATACTTTAACCTTCTTGGTGTTGACCCCAGGCTTGGAAATCTATGTAAGTGCGGTTATGCCCGAGTCGTGCTGGAGGTGACATGTAATGATCTGCTTTACAGCGTTAGGCCTGAGTATTCTGCTGCCGGTTTCATAGATGAAATAACATCATGCTGAAAAAAATCAAGAATATCTCTATGAACTCTGAGACTCTAAAGTAACTCATGAATATTTGTGTCTGTGTGTTTATTCGTCAATACTTAAACTATACGCTATATGGCAGTCCAGGGAGAGGAGCACAATGAGAGGAGCACAACCGAAAAAAAACGCTGACGCAGTGACTACAATTCCTACAAGGCAGCAGGAGAGTCCCAGGAATGATGGGAAGACCCCATCATCAGTGCGTACAGAGTGGGCTCTCCTCTGAGTGTTTTGTTCTTGACTAATATGGATAACAACTTCACGGTCTTGGTGGATTGTTTTCATCACTTTGTGTGTTTTGTTAATCCATGTTTGGATTTCCAGATTTAGAGTTTTTTTCCTCTGTTTATTTATGCCCAGTTAACACCCGGTACCGGTTAATCTGTAAATGTAAAAATTAGCAAATTTGCATACTATGCATATATGTAAATATGCATGCATACATTAATTTTATAGGAAAAAAATCAAATGTACCAATAAAATGACAGCAATAATAAAATGACAGTGAAGGATTATGTGCTTTAAATACAAATCTTTTATGCGAAATTAAAGCATAGGTGTGTACACTTTGTCAACCATATGCTTAAAACATTCAATATTTTTTATGGTGCCTTTAAAAGCAGACCGGTCATTGATCATTCAGTATCATCATTATTATAAACTCTATTCTTGTTCAGATCTTTTATGAACATTAAAAAAGAGCATCCCTGACCCCTGCTGGACACCACTTTTAACAGCACCTAATTCTGAAAACGTTCCCTTCACCATAACCCCTTGCTTCCTGTGTTTTTTGAGCCCATTTTGTGCCCACCTTCCAACCACACCTTTAATTCCATCTTCTTTTGGTTTGATTGCCATCTTCTGTTATCAAAATCCTTCTAATAAATACGATATCATAGGCCCCTCTTTTGTCTTTTTTTTTTTTTTTTTTTTTTTGCTTCCTAATACAATTCCCGCATATTTGTGAAACTTGACCTTCCTCATCCGATCCCATTGCAGACTGTCGGCTGGCACTCCTGTTCTTGACGTGTGTATTGCAAACACTCGACGTGGGGTCTCTTAGACTTGCACAAAAGTCTGACAAAAACAAAAAAGTTCTAAAGGGGGGCAACAAGGAATGTGCAGAGGATATCGGGACCTCATCTGCTTGAAGGACTGATCTGAAGGTGATCTGGACCTCAGTAAAGGGAGCATTCTTGAGTCCCAAGTCCTCCTAAATGACACCGGGCATCTTAACACCCTGAACGGCCCATGAGAGAAAAGTGAAGGGTTTGCTGTCAACACGATGAGGAGGATTCTGAAAGATGGGGCTTGTGGTTGTGCCAGGCTGTTTCTCAACTTTGCAGTCTGTTTTGAGAGCTTACTAGTCTAATGGACTTAAACGGATACCTCTGATGTGTGTGTAATTTTGGGGAAGCACAGCTACGTTAGTCAGTTACCTGACATTGTGGTTTACGAGTGGCTGTGAGTTGTCCACAGAGGGGGAGATTCATAGAAACTACAGGAGCACTGGTTATGAGTTCTCATCTGTAGAAATAAAATTGGAAGTTGTCTGTTAGATTGCTCACTTATCATGCAAAAATATCTGACCCCGTTTTCACTAAATTTTGCACGTGTGTGGAAGCCTGAGAACATACAATTCCCCCAAAGCCGGACACAGACGGGCACAGAATCACAAGTGTAGAAGCACCACACAGTTTATTCCTTTCCTTGCCTTTTCAGCACACAGTCCACAAATCGCCAACAAATACGGCTCAGCCCCTTTTCTCTCTTTTCTTCTTCTTCTTCTTTTCTCTCTCTCTCTCTCTTTTTCTTCTCTGCCGCCTCCACTCCACACAAGCTTTGTCCTCCACCTCCTGACTCCGAATCCTGAAACGGAGTGAGGCAGCCTCCTTCAAAGTGCACCCGGATCTTCTTCTGGCAGCACTTCTGGGTGTGGCGGAAATGCTGCAGTCCAGGGCTCTGGGACTGTCCAGGTGCCCCCTGGCAGTGGCCACGGCCCCCAGCAGGGTTGAGCTGCCAAGCTTCCAGACCGTGGACCTCTTGGAATCCAGGGGGGTTTGCCCACCTGTGTTTACGGGGGAGGTTTTACTGTGGACATGTCCTCTTCCCCTGGTTCCTTCCATCATAAGGGGTCTCGACCAGGCAAGGCCCCTGGCCATCCACCACACCTGCCTTAAAATAAAGGCAGTAGGTCATACTAGAGGACAGGGGTGTGACAGTCCGGGTTGGCTGCAGTTGCCATACTTTTTGAACCCATGACACAGGATGAGCAGGGCATGGAGGACACACAAGACGGCAAGTGGTCGGTGCTGAAGTGCTTAGGTGCTTTCATTAGTCGGGAGATAAAAATTCAATCAGCAAACAAGTGCAATGCAGTCCTTTAATAAATTATTAATCCATTAAAAAAGAGTGACGATGGTGGAGTTTAAAAGCAGAAATAAACAAATAAATCCAAAACAAGGTTAAAAGCCACGTTAAAACACTTTTAGGACCTTCTCTTTAAAGGGACTCGTTGTTTGTCCCTGCTGCTCTCACTTCTTCAGGTCTTCTCAGCCCACTGGGAGGCCCACCAATAAGCACAATTATCTGTCTTACGGGCTTCTACTCCAATCGTCTCAAGTGGGTCACCACTGGTGTGCCCCGAACCCAGCTTGGGTCCCTTGCTGCTATATCTCACCATCTGCAAGAATCCCCAACCCCGAGTCCTGCTCTGACTCCCACCATTGCCATTTATCACATGACCTCCAATAGCAGCCCCCCTCTCCCACTTTCTCATCACTCGGCAGGACCAATATCACTCGCTCTCTTTGGGTCCCCTCCGTAACCACTTGCCTCCATGTTCTTGCTCCTGCTCCTCCTAATGCCGACTCTCTCTATCAGGGGTTCTTAACCTTTTGCTGACTCCAGACCCCCAATGGATTGTCCAACATGGTCCCATACCCCCTTTACTTGACTGTCAAAATAATCATCACCATTCCTTATATTAGTTGCCAGAATGGATGGTGGCACGCAGTCGCCGCCTTTTATATACAATGAAAAACGAGCTTCTAGAGTCTTCGAGATACGTACATTGCCAATAAACGAGTAAATACACGTTTGATCAGTAAATACACATTTATTAAATTTAAATATTAAAATTAAAACTTATTAAATTTAAATTTAAAATGAAAGTTGTAGTAAATACACCCATGTAAAATTAAATACAAGCATTTGCAGGAAATGTCGAATGTTCTCGAAGATTCTATCATGTTCCATTCACGTACTACCCAAGTATAAATTAATACATTAAATAAAATAAATACAAGTACCCAGAGATCGAGTCCCATACCCCCAAGAGGTATGGATACCCCCGGTTAAGATCCCCTGCTCTATATACTTTTCTTCCTCTTTAACTTCTGTTTTTTTCCCTTTCATATTCGTTTCTTGCTCCTCTTATCTGTTGGCGAAGTATCCTAATTATGACCCGCGGGGAGGAAATTGAACATCCTCTAACCCGGAGCCCAAGCTGCACCATTTTTTTCATTTAAAACTTGCACCACCAAGGACGTCCCTCACTACAGAAGGTTATAATGAGAGGAGGGGAACCGAAAACCAGCGCTGATGCAGGGACAACAATTCCCATCAGGCAGCAGGAGTGCACTGCAGTTGATGGACGAGATCACAGGCACATACAGCATGTTCTTTCTCAACTAATCCAAGTAGCAGCTTGTCTCGCTGGATTAAACCTTTAGTCTGAGAGTACATCGTCTTTAGTTTCTTTGTGGGTTGTGTTTTAACCATATTGAATTTCCAAATTAATATTTCACCCTGCTTATTTTCACCAGGTACTTTGGCTGGTTAATCAATATAAATGAATATAATCAATATAAAAGAATATAAATCTCTGTCTGTTTGTTCACCAATCATGCACATTTTCACGTAAGTTTGTGTATGCGTTGCTATTGGTTCAACTTATAATATATACGCTATGTGACGTTTCGGGGAGAGGGATTGTAATGGGAAAGGCACAACCCAAAACCAGAAACAATGTGGGGACTACAGCTTCCATCAGGCTGCAAGAGTGTCCCTGGAATGATAGGAAGATGCAGTCATCAGTGTGTACAAAGTGGGCTCTCCTCTGAGACCAGAGCTGCGGTGTTTTCCTCTCAGCTGATGTGGATAGTAATTTCTCAGTCTTGCTACATTTTGTCCACCAGTGAGTCATTTTGTCTCATCATGCATTGAGTTTAGCCATGTTGAATTTCTAAGAGTCAGTTTTACCCTCATTTAGTCTTACCTGGGCAATGCCTGGTACTATATTTGAAATCTGCTTTACCCACCAACAGGTATGGGATTGTGGAGGGAGCATCCTAGCAAGAACACCTGAATAAGACGGTAAGCCATGAAGCCGAAACCTTGACAAACTTGAAGAAGAATCTGGATGAGGTGCTGGGATAGGTTTTCTACTAGCCAGACAAATGAGGTTGATGGGGTGGATGGTGTCCTCTTGTTTGTCAGATTTCTTACATTCTTCTTCTTGCATCTGTTTTCTAACCCAGGGTCTCGGAGGGCAGTGCCTATCCCGGCAGCATTGGGTCATAAACAGGAACATTTAACAGCCATACGACATGAACTTCAGAACAGGTCATCCATCTGTAGCTAAGCATCTTCAGGCCCGGCCAGTTCTTGGATGGTGAGGCCAGCTAGGAAAAGCTGGGGTTGCTGCTGGAACTGGTGATGGTGATGCCAGCAGCAAGGGTGGTGCTTACCCAGTGGTCCGTGTGTGGATTCCAATTCCCCCAGTGCTGTAATGGGAACACTGTGCTGTAAAAAAATGGCGCCGTCCTTTGAATGAGACGTAAAACCGAGGTCCTGGCTCTCTGTGGTCACAAGATTTCTAGGCACCCTTCATAAAAGAGTCAGGTGTTTCCCCGATGTCCAGGCTAAATTGCTCACCTCGGCCTTGTCATTCTGGCCCGCCTAATCATCCCTTGTCTATATCTCTTACCCCTTCACCACCTAATAGCTAATCTGTGGTGAGCATACTGGCGTAAAATGGCTGCCATTGTATCGTCCAGGTGGATGCTGCGCATTGAAGGTGGTTGAAGTGTCTCCCCACTCACTATATAAAATGCTTTGAGTCGCAAGAAAATAGATATATAAGTGTCATGTCTTCTTAGTCTTCTTGAAGACAGTCACACAAGGCCAGTTTTGATGAGGAAATGTGGGAGAACGTGCCATCTCCACATAGACAGTGACCAGTGTGGGCTTCTTTCTCTCTTTCTCTCTTCATCTCCTTGCAGTCCTCCACGCAAGTGTTGTCCAACTCCTCTCCCGAAGTAGCTTCCATTAAGCCAAACCTGGGAGTACTTCCTGTGTCGCCCCACTCCAGGTTTGGTAGCACTACCAGGTTAGGTGAAAGTTACTTAAAGTGGGGATGATCTCTCCCTGCAGCTCCCCCTGCTGGCACCCATAGAACACCATAGGGCTTTCTAATAGGACTACAATTCCCAGCCTGCCCTGCGGGAATCCATGCAGGTACTGTAGCCCAGGAATATCTACACGGGTAATGCATAAACCCAGCACATCCATCCATCCATCCATCTATCTATCTATCTATCTATCTATCTATCTATCTAATCCTGTCCTGCCAACTATGCTTTCTTTCTTTCTTTCTTTCTCACTCCAATTAAAAATCGATGCACATGGGCTTTTATGCTGCATGGCTGATGTTTGGAGACTTCCCAGCGTCGCACTACTCTAAATTTTTAATGCCCTTTCCTCTGCACACATTGACTAATGGAGTGACTCCTAGCTGTCTTATAAAGCCATTCACCATTTAAAAGGTGATATAGAACATTCTTCCCAAAGGGCATGTCTTTATTGCGTCTAGCTGACCACCCCATATCTGGCAGGTCTCCATTGTAAGTGTTATAAAATTAAGCTGGCAAGGGCACAAAATGTTTAAAGGACCTCCTCAGCCTGCTTCAAGAAATGCTTCTTATTAAACCAGGACATCATTTCCCACAATTTTTTGATTGCACAGTTCCTGTGAAGCGTAGTGTGAAAACTTTAATCCCAAAAGGTTCTTTTGCAGACACACTTCACAAATTAATTTCTCATTTACCCCGCCCCCACGAAATTGTATCCGTGGAGCAGCGCCAGCCATTCTCCTTGGCTTCATGCCTCTGAAAGGCAATGGGGAAAGAGATTTTTTTTGTTTCCCTAAGCACTGAGATGTTAGTTTGTTGGATGCGAGTCAAATTATAAATTGAAAAAATAAACTCAAAACATTCTGCGGCAGCCTCCAGCCAGGCCGGGCATGATTGCCCATTTCTGTGTTCTGCTAAAAGGGGGTGGGTGCGTGAAAGCATCCATCCATCCATCCATTATCCAACCCGTTATATCCTAACTACAGGGTCACAAGGGTCTGCTGGAGCCAATCTCAACCAACACAGGGCGCAAGGCAGGAAACAAACCCCAGGAAGGGCGCCAGCCCACCGCAGGGCACTGGGTGAAAGCAATGTAAGTCAAATAACAAACCTTGTTCATAAGTGGAAATGAAAACTGCTCCTTAATTAAACAAAAAAAAAAAAAAATATAGTCAAAACACAATTTGGAAACGTCTTTATACCAGGAAATGAAAATGCACTTGCTAATTTCATAATCAACCGAATTAATTGGAAAAGTCCAGGGAAAAAATTGGGGAGCCAATTAGACCACCCTGTTTAATAATTTTATAACAGAAAAAAACAAAGGGCACTCACTTTTATGAGGCTCCTCCCAGAAAGGGGCGGGCCCTTCTCTGGGCACCGTGGGTGGTGCTCCTGTTGGCTTTGTAGGGTGATGACCTCAGATGTGCAGCCAAGTGTGAATTGGCCAGCAATGAGGATTGGCACCTCCAAATCCAAGGTCGTGGTTCTCAAATGGAAAAGGCTGGAGTGCCCTCTCTAGGTTGGGGAGTTGAGGCGCTGTCTTCAAGCAGAGTTTTTAATTAACTCAGGGCCTTGTTCACAGATCGATAGGTGAAATTCCACTGAACATCAGTGAACCTGTAAAAAGATTTCGATTTGATGGACCTGGAATTCCATTCGTAACAAATCTCGCATGTCGTGTAATCCTACCATTTTCACGAGGAGGCCATGAGCGGTCAGCAGAAATGAAAGTGTTGGTAACGTCTTGTGTAAAACGCTGCTTTGCAGTAGTGATGATTTTCGGTGTGTCGCAACCAACCATTTTTCAAAATTTGCTCCCAACTTTGAATGCCTTTTTGACGTTTGAGGTAATGTGCAGATTCTACTTAGGGTAAATGTTAATGGAAACTGCAGTCATGCAAACTGCTGGCTCTCCTCGAGTTGTTGGCGTGATTGATGGCACACACATCGAGATCATTTCCCCAAACTTGAATGAACACACACACGTGAATCACAAGCGGTCAGATGGTCATGGTTAAAAAGTGTATTGTATTACAGTAGAGGTGATGGGAAAAGCAGCTTCAAGACCCCACAGAGGGGTAGCTGGCAGACAGGAAAGAATAACCTGAAATGGCACATCCTGAATGATATTAACTGGCGACTCTGCGCCAACCTGAGTGTGTTTTTGGCCACCCCCAAACAGTTTCTCTGGAGGGTCTGATCTCATGTGAAGGTCTCGTTGTGGCATTTAGGAAACCTTCTTGTATTAATGAAAGTCCTTTGCTGACCTCTTCTGGCTCCACCTTAGTACTGCAGGGAAAGGGACTTCCTGAGAGGTCTGGAAATCAGCCACACAATGATTTATTTTTCTTTTTTATTAATACCAGTAGAGAACAAAGTGTAAATATTATCACATTGAAATAATTATTTTGATTATTGGTGAGATGGTGGGAATCGCAGCCTGGGGGGGAGGGTGTGCCTGTGAGTGTGCTGCTTGCCAAGATGCTGGAGTTTGCCAAATTCTGATGCTGCTATAATAAATCAGAGGAAAGTTACCTGGAAAACAATCCTAACAGCCAGAAAAGTACAAGACAGCAGAGAGTTGTCGGGATGTGTCAGCTTTTAAACAAGTTGGGAAATCTGAGCATGGCGTGGCCTTCGGGTGAGTTGGGGGCCTTGGTTAACTGTTGACTAGTTTGAAAGATGAATCATTTTTGGTTTATTTTTTAATGATCTCATTCAAGTGGCAGTGTGCATATTTTTGTTAGAAGTTGTCTGTAAAAGGGAGCCAAGATATCTAACAGAGTCCATCTGCAGACCTCCAGGTTGTCGCTTTGTGGTGTTCTGTGATTAAGATTAGGGCTGTGGGAGGAGTTATCTGTAACTGTGATCTGTCAAGTAAATCAAGTGACAGAAACATGCAATCCGATTGACTGCGGTGGTCTACAGCTGGACCCTTCTCAAAGTATCAGTGAAGCATAAAAGGGGCACAATGATAAAATGGTAAGTCTGTCTGTTTCAGTCACATTGTGCATTTAAGGTTAGAGTTAGGGCCAACCCTTACGTCCCTCTTTCTTTGTGTGTCTTGTTGCCTTTGTTCATCGGACATTCCAGTCTTGTTTTAGATGCCAGACAACATTTCTCCTGGGCACAGATAGGTGGCAGACATTTTGTCTTTTTATATGTAGGACAACGTGGGCATTGCCCATTCTGTAATGCTTTATTGGCACGCCAGCCCTGTTTGGATTTAACCGGATCGCAGCTATCCAGCGTCACTTTTTCCTCCAACTTACATTCCAAAGTAAATGGCTGAACTCTTTGAACGAGGACCACACTGCACTTCATCTGATTAACAAAGCTGCTAATCAGTATAGAACGGATATCTTTGCAGAGGGGCCTCTGCAGTCTTCTTGAGCCAGTGCAAAGATCTATAATTCAAGGAATGGACGGAATAACTCGCCTGTGAGGAGGCCCTGATTGTATAACTGGAAGTGACTTTAATCCAATCATGGGAAGACACACCCGTACATCAGTTACAAGAACCAGATTAAAGTCTACAATCAGCGGGAGCTTTCCTGGTGTCCTGGCCTGGCCTGGCATTCTGAGCAACCAGTGAAATAAAGTAATGGTTTTAAATAAGCAGGTGTTATTGCTCTGTAGTGGGCACAAATCCTTTCGGTTTAACGTTGGAGGGTTTCTTTTCTGGTTTCTGGTTGGATAGTTTCTTGTTTTTGTTCAAGATAAGTTTTGACTTTGCATGCGTCTCATACTCTGAGGGTTAAACAGGAGCACTAGGATGAGAGGTGCGTACGTCGGGTGCGTTTGTGATTAAAGTTATGTATGAAGATTGTTTAAAAATGTATAATATACAGTGAGACCTCGGGTCACGACCGTAATTCGTTCCAAAACTCTGGTCGCAGCCTGATTTGGTCAAGACCCGAATTAATTTTCCCCATAGGATTGTATGTAAATACAGTAGAGTCTCGCTTATCCGACATAAACGGGCCGGTAGAACGTCGGATAAGCAAAAATGTCGGATTAATGGGAGGTGTTAAGAAAAAGCCTATTACTGTAAACATCAAACTATATTATAATTTTGCACATTACGAACCTAATAATCATGCTTTACAACAAAACAGAAAAAATTAACTGAAAAAATTAACTTACAGTTACAGAATTGTCTGAACTTAAATACAATATGTACTGTACTTAAAAAGTTCAGACCTGTGATGATTTAAAGAAATTTTTGATCATAGTCTGCTTTCCTGATGAGTGCCGTTTCATTGCTGTCAAGTCTCGCCATCTTTGCAGCATCATTATGTCGATTCCTATAGCTTCTTCTTGTTGCTCAATGTATTTATTGCAGTTTCTAGAGCCTTAAGTCCTTCACTCATATAGTCAACATCCGTACGGGCGTATACTGTTTACTACAGCATTGTGACCGTGTGTGTGGTTGTGCTATGACGTGCGGGTCCCTGTCTTGCACCCAAAAACACGAAGCTGAGTCTCAGTACTTTAGCGACACCATCTTTATTCAGCTTGAAACAGCAACAGCGCAGTTATTTATTGTAGCAGGATCTGCCGCTCTCCTATACACAGACACAGCAGTCAGGCAGGGTCATGACCAGGTTAGTGGCCAAGTAATGCTATGCCCTCCGCATTTATAATGTTCCTTATTCCTTGTATCACCCATCGACGACAGGCACTTATAGCATGTCCGCGATCTTTTCAGATTCGCTTTTACAGCAAACTGCTACAGCGCTGGGAGACTGCGATTGCTTTGGGACGCTCTTCCACGTGTCGTCCCATTGGGTGGAATCCCACAAGAGTTTAGAAACTCACACCAGCCATGATTCTTTTCAAAGGTAAAGTTCAGGTTAATTTGTTTATGTATTTTTACTTTATATTTTGTATTAATCATTTTATATGAATAGTTTTGGGTTGTGGAACAAATCATCTGAGTTTCCATTATTTCTTATGGGGAAATTCACTTTGATATACGAGTGCTTTGGCCCTGTCAGTTACATAAGAAATGTGACAAATGAGAGGAGACCGTTCAGTCCACTTGCCTCTCTCTCGTTGGTTTAGCTAATAGCTAAGCTGTCCCACTATCTCATCCAGATTCTTCATTAAGGCTGTCCAGGTTTCTGCTTCACCTCCATGTCTCAATTATTTGTTCCAGACTCCCACAACTCTTTGTGTAAAGAAGTTCATCCTGGTCTCAGTCCTAAATGCACTTCCCTTTAATTTCCACTGATGTCCTTGAGTACATGATTCACCCTTAAACTTAAAGAATGCTGCTGGATCTACTTGATCAACGCCTTTGAGGATTTTGAAGTCCTGGACGAAGTCCACATACAGTTTCCTCTGCTCGAGACTAAACAGATTAAATTGTCCGAGTCTGTTGGAGTAGGACATGTCCGCAAGTCCCATGATGCACCTTGTTGCTCTCCTCTGAACAGCTTTGAGTGCTGCTGTTGTGACCAGAACTCACACTAGTGAGACCATATCTGATTTTATAGTTTGAGCATCACTTCCTTATCATAAAAAGTGTTGAATTTAAGTAATCAGCTAACATTTTTAATTGCTTCTGTACGTTGCTTAGTCAATGAAAATGTGTCAACATTAATCCCTCGATCCCTTTCAGAGGTCTCTTCCTGTAGGTCGGTCTCCCACCTTGTATTTCTAACTGATGTTCCTTTTGTCCACGTGTAGCACTTTGCACTTTTCTACATTAAACTGCATTTTCCAGGTGTTGCACAGTTTCTGAAGTTTGTCCGGGTCTTGAACTCTTGTTTGAATGTCCAGTCAATTCAGTTTGCCACAAGTGGACTCCAGTCAAGTACTAGAAACATCTCAAGAACCGCTAAAGCAGACAGGAGGATCCTGAGCAAAGGGGCTGAATACTTCTAGAAATGACATATTTACATTTTTAATTTTTAATAACTTTGCACACCTTTCTGAAAACACTATGGGTAACCCGTGTAGATTGTTGGGCAAAAATGGAAAATGTATCCATTTAAGATTAAGTATGCAACACAAAGTGAAGGGGTGTGAAGACTTTCTGATTCGACAGTATAGCACAGACTACTGTCATCCATGAACCACAGTGAACTCTAATTTTGACGCATCAGATAAAGTAACCATGGACATAAGGGGAGAGCTTGATAAGACACCTTCTCCCAGGTTTTAGATCAACGTAACCCCAGCCTTGATCAGACATCGAGCAAATCCATCACCGACTCTTCCTTTTATTTCCATGGCCACCAAACAGGTAAGTATTGTGCATAATGGCCATCTGACCGACTTGTCTGACACTTCTTTTATTATCGATTTTATTTATTTTAATTTCTACTAATTTACTTCACAGATTATCAGTTCTGTGCAGACCCCGGTTTGGTTGAGCATGGAAACAGAACGCCGGGCTCAGGACTCTTCTTTGAAAACGCCGTCGTCCGGTTCAGCTGCCTGGAAGGATACAAGTTGAAAGGGCCTGCCAAGTTCGTCTGCATTCGGCTCCAGAATGGCTCCATGGGTTGGAAGCCTAACCTTCAAATGGCGTGTGTGGCAGACGGTGAGCCAACAGCATTCAAACACCTAAATCGACACCCATTTTTTTTTTTTTTTTTTGTCATATTTTATTAATTCTGTAAATTACATTACAGTGAGTACAAAATGAATCAGTCAAAGGTACAAATAGTGCAGCATTCCAAAGATTTATGTTTCATATTTATGTTGTAAAGAACCACATGTAGAATTTATAATGTGAGGTTTGAATACACAATGGAGGGGTCTAAAAATCGAAAGTCTACCTTATGGAAGGATTAAGGAGTCATAGTGGATTCAACATTATCAACTACCAGACAGTGTGCAGAAGCCATTAAGAAGGCTAACAGAATGTCAGGTTATATAGTAGATAGATAGACAGAGAGACACTTTATTAATCCCAAGTGGAAATTCACATATAGTGCCTTGATGTGTGGAGTACAAATCCATGGAGGTTCTGCTGAAGCTTTCCAACGCACTGGTGAGGCCTCATCTGGAGTCCTGGGTGCAGTTTTTGTCTCCAAAAAGGACTTAGTAGCACTAGAAAAGGTCCAGAGAAGAGCGACAAGGCTGATTCCAGGACCACAGGGAATGAGTTATAAGGAAAGATTAAAAGAGCTGAGCCTTTACAGGAGATGAAGAGGAGACCTGATTGGAATGTTTAAAATTATGAAGGGAATTAGTCCAACAGATCTTTAAAATGAGTTCATCAAGAACACAGGGACACAATTTGAATCTTGTTTAGGGTAAATTTCACACAAACGTTACAAAGTTTTTCTTCACGCAGAGAACCACAAAAACATAGAATGAGTAACCAAGCAGTGTGGTGGACAGGAAAACTTTAGGGACCTTCAAAACTCAACTTGATGTTATGTTGGAAGAATTAAGTTGGGAGGACTGGTGAGCTTGGTTGGGCTGTATGGCCTGATCTCGTCCAGATTGTTCTAAACTTCCAATATGAGTCAACCTACATCTACTACTAATTCAATTATGTGTGCCCATCAAATTGAGAAAGTAGTGATGAGTGAACAGGACAGTTTCGATTCACATGCCGCTTCGTGATGCCGACACTAAAATTAATTTCCCAAATGTGAAACGCCAAACTCAATAGAGTATATGGCGGTTTTAAATGTTGTTTTTGGGAATACAAAACAAGGACTACTGCTTCCGCCCTAAAGTCTTGTTTGTTTTTCGATGTTTGCCAGTAAAATCTGTTCTGTTGATGTGTCCCACCGTGGCAGAGTGCGATCATTTTTGTTTTTTAAATATGACAGGTTGCATATTTTCCACCCCAATACACACCATTTTGCACAGCACAATCTCGCCACACAGATGACCATCAAACCTCGGCCCCTCTGTTGTCACTTAGCAACCTAGTTGAGGGTATGCACATTTCCAGTGATTATTTTTTTTTTATTATTATTTATTTATTCCCTGCTAGTGATCTTTATTTAAATATTAAAAGATGGAGAATTAATACATGAAAACGCATCCAGCCTGGAACTAAACACCTTCCTTCTTGGAAGTGAAACACAATTAATTTTGTAAAGCAAAACACTGAATTTCGATGCAAAATCAATCCTGTGCTAATCGTGACACCGCAAATTCAGTTTTGCACAAATTATTTTGCTCATCCTCACTACCTACCAGTAAGGTTTCCACTTTAAGGCCTAATGGGGTACTGTACTGATTTAGAGCTGACTGTGAGAAAGAGAGTTGGTAGGAGGGCTGGGAAACAAATCAAAGCCATGGAGGTAAGGAGGATCGTAACCAGAAAGACAAGAATAACCAAACGACTTTAGTCAAGACGTAAAGTAAACTCAAAAATCCCAGCAGCACCTCTAGCATCCCCCATGGAACCCGACAGGGTTACCTGACGGGACTACAGATCCCAGCATGCCTGGCAGGTGTCTGTGTGGGAATCCCAACCTGGGGATGCTGCCATCAGGTATTGGGGGAAGAAAATGTTCAGCTCTACCCATCTACTCCCAGTCCTTCCATTGCATTTTCATCCCAGCCGGGTAAGGATCCTTGTTCATTCCCAGACGAGATGCCACCTCACGTGTGCCGTCCATTACACTACACCACAATAAAGTGTGCAGAGAATGAAGGATTCTGAGTACTTTTAGGCTCCACCGTATATTTAGATTGAGTTCCTGTCTTTTTTTTTTTGAAAGTGTGTTACAGTCTGTGTGTCTGTTTATGCAGCACGTGTGGTGCTTGCGTGTTAACTGTGTTTTCTTTTTCAAAGTAACAGATTGCCTCATTCCATACATTGAAGACGCGGATATTTCTAATCAGACTTACAGACCGGGAGACAAACTGCTCATCGGCTGTCATGAAGGATTCCAGATCCGCTACCCTGACATGGACAATATGGTTTCTGTTTGTCAGGCTGACGGCTCCTGGGACAGTCTGCCGATCTGTCGAGGTGCAGTATGAATTCTTTTGCCTGCTGGCGTTAATTGTTTTAATCTCTGATGCTTGTCCTGGTTTTCCCAGCCTGTGTGTGCTGGAGGAATGGGAAGAGCATTATTGATTTTTGAGAACACGCACTGCTCTTGAGATCTGATGGTTGTTTATTTTTTTTGTTATGCTTTCTCGTCACAAATGCTACCATTGCTCGTTGCTTTGCACTTGACAATTATGAAGGTTGAACGACAAGGGAGGGTGGGCAACTCCGCACACTGTGGATATAATAACACCTTAAAGAAAGCAAAAACCCGAGGGGATTGGGACCAATAATACAAAAGAAGTTGTCAGCAGTCCATAAGAAATGCCACCAGCATGGAAACCCAATAAAACGCAGCGTGCATCGCTTCACTAAATTAGGAGCCACCTCTAATACCCACCGCAATTACGTGAAAGATAATGAAGCTCTCTTGGAGCTACGAGACAGAAAGCTCATATTTCGTTCCATTGAAGAGACGTCCCTCATCTACTTGCGGTTGCCATGAGTTTTTCTTTTTATTTTTCCTCCATTTATTGCCTGAAACACATTTTCTAAACTGGTAATGAAAACCAATAAAAGAAATGGAAATAATTTGCGGCTGCTCTGATCCGTCGAGCGCTGCATGTCAGAATGAGGTGGCAGGCCAATAAATCATGTTTATACGCTGTCTGCCAGCCCGGCGAGATTAGCGAGACGTCTTCAGCTTGTCAGAGTTTAGTATATTAATAGATGAACAGCCTGGTGCTTCCACACACAACAGAAGAGAAAACGTACGGTAGGGGATGTCACATTATAAGAGTACATTAGAAATGCAAATGGAACCAGAGCAGCAAATCCGGTGTACGTGTGCACAAAGGTATAGAGGCGTTGCTTAATCCGGAAACGAAACTGACTGACTCAGGCACCAGAAGAGAATCCGCCATCCTTGTCCTTGAATCGGAGGCATCTGTCACGGTTTGTGGTTTTTGTCCTATGATGCTGTTGTGGTGTGAAATGTTGAATATAAGTTGATAAATATTTTGTATTTCTTTGCTTTGTTTAAGTTATAAATAATGTAATATTAGTGTTATTTCAATAATAGGAACAGCGGCGGTTTGATATTTGGCTAACTAACCCCCTCCTCCCCTTCCTTGCCCCATTATAAGACTGAGTCTTTGTAATTTTATGACAGGGTCGGGGGGGGGGGGAACTGCCTAAAACCAGTTTGGCCAGCGACTCTCTCAATCAACCCTTACAGGAAAGCCAAATCACCCAGCTGGCAGGCATCAGCTCAACAAATGGTTTCGGGGACAGGTGTGAAAGGTATTGTGTGTCCCCATTGGTCTGAAGTATGGCCGTTTGGGATTGGTGTTGAATCGGAGGCCATTCTGTCGCACGACGCCCTATTGGTGTAAGGATTTGGACAAAGAATGTAGAAATTTAGTTGCTTTACCCCTCCCTGTATCTCTCTGTCAGCAAACACCATGAACTGAAAAGAAGACCACACTGATTAGCACAACTCGGCAGCTATATTGAGATAAGCATGCGGCCTGTCCTGTAGAAAGCCATAAAATGAGGACCTAACTAGAGGCATTTAAAGTAACTGCAAGCCTGTGTGATGCCTGAAACTACATAGCAGCATTTATCAGGTTGTATGGTTGCCAATATTCAAATGTACTTTGTTTATCGTTATTATTTTATGAATATTATCCATAATACATTATTTAAGTTCTAACTTGGCTCCGGTTCGTCTTTTACTCTGTGTAATTATCTGAGGTTATAGATGTACAGGGTGGGCCATTTATATGGATACACCTTAATAAAATGGGAATGGTTGGTGATATTAACTTTCTGTTTGTGGCACATTAGTATATGTGAGGGGGAAAACTTTTCAAGATGGGTGGTGACCATGGTGGCCATTTTGAAGTCGGCCATTTTGGATCCAACTTTTGTTTTTTCAGTAGGAAGAGGGTCATGTGACACATCAAACTTATTGGGAATTTCACAAGAAAAACAATGGTGTGCTTGGTTTTAGGGTAACTTTATTCTTTCATGAGTTATTTACAAGTTTCTGACCACTTATAAAATGTGTTCAATGTGCTGTCCATTGTGTTTGTGTTAACAAACAAAACCACCGCTATTGGTCTGACACTAACCCACATTGGATAGATCCCTCCAAGACTATTGGAACAAAAAAAATGATGGTATGGTGTGGTATATGGGGTACAAAGATAGTGGGGCCATTCTTCATCAATGGAAACCTCAAGGCCACTGGATATGTGAAATTGCTACATGATGATGTGTTTCCCTCTTTATGCACTGAAGCTGGCACGTTCCCTGAGTTTTTCCAGCAAGATGGTGCACCACCACATTATGGGTGTCGGGTCGGAGCATTCCTAGATGAACAGTTTCCTGGAAAGTGGATTGGTCGTCGTGGGCCAGTTGAATGGCCCCCAAGGTCTCCCGATCTGACCCCCTTAGACTTTTATCTTTGGGGTCATCTGAAGGCAACTGTCTATGCTGTGAAGATATGAGATGTGCAGCACCTGAAACTACGGATACTGGAAGCCTGTGCTAGCATTTCTCCTGCGGTGTTGCTATCAGTGTGTGAAGAGTGGGAGAAGAGGGTTGCATTGACAATCCAACACAATGGACAGCACATTGAACACATTTTATAAGTGGTCAGAAACTTGTAAATAACTCATGAAAGAATAAAGTTACGTTAAAACCAAGCATACCATTGTTTTTCTTGTGAAATTCCCAATAAGTTTGATGTGTCACATGACCCTCTTCCTATTGAAAAAACAAAAGTTGGATCCAAAATGGCCGACTTCAAAATGGCCACCATGGTCACCACTCATCTTGAAAAGTTTCCCCCCTCACATATACTAATGTGCCACAAACAGGAAGTTAATATCACCAACCATTCCCATTTTATTAAGGTGTATCCATATAAATGGCTCACCCTGTAGAAGGGAAGGTGGGGAGATGTTATAAAGTACAACACCTTATATACAGTGGTAAGTCTATGGGATATAATCCTTCTGACAAAGGCTACCCATTAAAGAATAGGAGAGGGGAAAGGAGAGGAATAGAGAACTCTACCAAGACAAAAGAGATGTGCAGTCACCGGTCAGTCATTTTCTAATTTATTTAGTCCTGAAAAGGGTCACGTTGGGGGGAGGGAGGGATCTGCAGCCTAGCCCACCTAGCACAAGGCAGGAATACACCCTGGAGAAGGTGCCAGTTCTTCGCAGGGTGAACACACACACACACAGACACACACATATCTCCAACTCCACCCTACTTTAATTTAGTATTGCCAATCCATCTAACCTGCATGTCTTTGGATTGTGGGAGGAAACCCATGCAGAAATGGAAAAGAACATGAAAACGGACGTGAACTCTGGTCTCCTTACTGTGACACAGCGGCGCTACAATGGCGCCACCGTGCCTCCCATCATGATGCACAATTTTGTGTTATTATAATGCATTTCCTTAGTCGTCTTTATTTTTGACAATGACACCATTGTGATACTGTTTTGGAACAGACTTTCATGGTGGGCGCTATCATTTTTCCCCCTTTCTTCTTTGTTTTATAAAAACCTCTCCTTTTACCACCCACATAATGTCTTCACTATAAGTGATGGTGCCACTTAGGCGTGGACGCTATGGTGAAAAAATCAGCGTCAGTTTAATTAAAAATTCTATCCATTTACATTACAGGTGTTTTTGTAATTTTTCAGTATGAACAAGAATCCAGACGTATTAGGATGAAACATTACCTGGTGGATGGTGAGCTCATTTCACAGTCCCAGGAATAAAGTCAAAGATCTTGGAAATTGCTTGAAAGGTCCAGCGTCCCTCCCGTTACTGTTTTTATTTTTGCCTAAAGGGGAAGGTGTAAGTGTTGCATTTGTTCCACGATTCTCCAGACAAATACAAGATGTATCATCTTGGATTACAAAACCACTTGAAACAGCATTAAGGAGACAAAGGATCAACACAATCAAATCCTGCTCTCTTATTCCAAGTGAGATCCTGGTGTTATAAAAAGCTAGACGACTGGAAAGATAAATCTCTAAAGGTCCCACTGTATTTACACAAGGATCTATGATGGTGTTTGTAATGAAATGGACATTGAATAAATGAAAAACCGAAAACAGTACTTTTTCCACTGCTAAAATCTCTTATTTAACTGTTTTTATTTATTTATTTTTTTCTTTTTTAGGCTGCCTGAGACCGGTCATTTCTCCACACAGTTACATCAACATATCAGAGACAGAATTCTCCGTCCCGGTGGGAACCATTGTTCGCTATCAGTGTTTTCCAGGATACAAGCTGTCTGGACCTGAGGTTCTCGAATGCATGTACAACTTAATCTGGTCTGAAAACCCACCACGGTGCCTTGATGTGGAAGGTAAAAAAGCTGTAGATACTCTGCTGTATTTGTGGAAAATCATAAAGGCATGGCCCATCATTGGAAGGGTGTAGGGCTCCTTATTATGGCCATATGATTTATATACAGTGTGTGTGTGTTGTAAACAGGTAGCAAACATGTTAGCAGGAGAGTTGAGGTCATAATCAGGGGGACCCTATTTAATCTCCTTGGTGTTAACCTGAAGCTTGGAATTCTATGGCAGTCTGGTAATACCCAAGTCAGGCTGAGGGAGGAGGGAGATGTGTAATGATACGCTTTGTAGTGTAAAGATTAGTAACTCTCGGAACAGTATTCTGCTGCCATCTAGTGGATGAAATAACATAAAACTGCTGCAAAAAACCTGAATATTTCTGTTCTTCCAGCCCTTTTATGGTAACTCTAAGGTAACTCATCCATTTTTATGAGTAGGGTGGAGCCTCCGACAAAAATAATCCCGTGGCAAATAAAAAAGCCGTAAAGGTTAGCACAAATTGAAACCAGACCATTGCCCGGATTAAGTGTTATTGATGACAAGCGTTTGATGTCCTTCATTGGTCATCGGACGTTGAACACATAAAGTGAAACCGATGCATGATACGCCACTGCATGGCCGAGCCACTGTGATATGCCCGGTGCATTTGGTTGTGTGAAGCTTTGCCATGATGCAATAGTAGCTGTGCGACAAAACAGCAAAAAGATTGTGAACGAGTGCAAGGGCAGGCAAGACATCAGCCCCCTAAGAGCTGTTCAGTGTTTTGTGTTAGGGGGAAATGTGGAAGTCACTAATCCTTGCACTGTGGCAGCACGTAGTAACATAAGGGATGCTTCAATCATGCAGTTCTGGCACTGGCATTCTACCCTCAGGGAGGTCTCTAGGTGGTCTCCCTCACTTGTCATCTTCAGTTTTTCTGGACAGCTGAGTTATAATGGAAGCTGAACTTGGGTTGGGTGGTTAGGAGTTTGGGCCCCCTGAAAAGTCAAAATTGAGCTTTGAACATGAATGACATGAAGGCATTTGACAGCACTTACTGTAATGGCCATGTAGAGTGACCTGACTTATAATTTGGACTTTGATGATATTGTTAATGTAACCTCAGTAAACAAGGACGCTTGCTGATTTATTTGTTATTATTTTATAGTTCTTCTCTAGGTGTGTTTGTGTTTCTGATAGGCGTTGTCCTATATTGACTGGTTCAGCTGGTAAATTCAGCAGAGCACCCATTGATGGTTGTAACGTTATCATGTCTACATTTATGGACGACTCAGTCAGACGCGCCTCACTGCCTCCCGGCTGGAGCAGGTCAGGCAAATCGGGTGCCGTGCCATTCATCCATCTTTAATGAGGGTAGTCTCTGATTGAGCAGACTGCTAGCTGGTCACCTATGGAGATGGACCACAGCCAAACAATGATGGCCTTACTTCCTAATTTGTGTTATCGCAGGGTTTGACTGCATTTGTGTTTTATTGTGAAGTGAGAAGTCAAGCAAAATGACCCCTTTTATTGGGTAACTAAAGCGATTACAATATGCAAGCTTTCGTGGCAACTCGGGCCCCTTCTTCAGGCAAAATGTGTTTTATTGTTAAATTCAATGCTTTTTTATTATTCAATTATATGCTGTGTAGGGGGAGAGTGAGAAGGGAGAGCGAGTTCCAAAGTAGCTGGGATGCCAACCTGGCAAATCCTGTTTAATTTCAAATAAAGGTGGAAAAAATTGAATGTAATGGGTGCCTGATGGTGATAATAAATAAATAAGCAATGTCCTCTCATCACCCTGTTAGTGGTGTTTTCTGGGTATTGCCAGTCTGGAATCCGTAGCTGACTGAGGTCACACAGTTGGCTTCTTTGGATTGGTTGTCCTCAAAAGCCTGTGGTGGGCTGGCACCCTGCCCGCAGTTAGTTTCCTGCCTTTTGCCCTGTGTTGGTTGGGATTGACACCAGCAGACCCCCTGTGACCCTGTAGTTAGGATGTAGCAGGTTGGATGATAATGGATGGATGGATGTCCTCAAGAGGGGGGTTTTCTGCACTGGGAGGGGAAAAGGAGATGAGGCTGTTAGTGACAGCATCCCGGGGTGGTACCACATACCTTAGGTGAGTCTGGAAGGCGACCCTCTGGGGTGTATACGTGACAACATGTAGAACTGGTTGTGTTTTTCCCCAACTGAGACACCCCAAAGAGAAATATTGGTGTGTAAATTGTTCAGTATATGCAATCTACTCGGCTAGCATAATGAAGTTATCAGGCTGTGTTTGGTATTCTGTAATTATAAATAAACATTGGCATTGGGTTAAATCAGACACTTTGAATTGACATATCTTTAAGTTGTAGGGGAGGTGGACCCATTGTGTTTTCAGGCTCAGGAACTTGTGGACTTGGGATCCATCCCTCATGCCGTATACAAAAATTTGGACGTGAACATCAGTGGGCTTTGTGCCCTTGGAACCAAGATACCCAAACAATTCTCTAACATTTCAATAATTATTTACCGCTCTGATGCTGATCTTACCGATCGTAAAATAGGTCATCATGACAAACAACCGACGAGAAGGATTCATAATTGATTGTAGAATTAAGCTATTTGAGGGTTCCTCTCGAGTGCCTCCTTCTTTTGCACGATTTGGCTCAAAAAAGAATCAGCACATCGTCAGTGTGGTATTTTTCCGTCTGGCTGTGTTAGCTCTGGACCAGAGGTTCATAACCTGAAGTCCATGGACCACTAGGGGATTCATGGATGGGTCTCAGGGGGTCTTGTGAGGGTCAGATAAAAAAGAACATTTCTATTCACTATACAGCCCAGTGCTGTTGATTTAGAGCAGATGTAGTAGTAATGGTAGTAGAAAACGTAGTCATAGTATTAGATCTATTTTATTTCATAATTGTAATGAGTGGCCATTATTTTTTTTCATAAAAAAAAGGATTTTTTTTTAATTGTTTACTTTACAGTTTAGTAATATTTTGTGTATATTATATATGTGTGAGAGAATCAAATCTTGATAAATAAAGTACATTATATTCATTGTGTGCAAAGTTGTGTTAAAGTGAATATTTCTGGGGAAGGGGGGGGTCCATAGCTTTCATCAGATTCTTAAAGGGGACAGTGACTCCAAAAAGGGTTAAGAATCACTGCTCTAGACAGACCTGTGTGACACGGTGTACCAAAACTGCAGAACTCTTATGTGAGTTTTCCAATTATAACAATTGATAATATTTCTTATTTTTATGTAAAGCAAAAAGTGTGGCCCTTGATGGTTGTTTCCAGACTCTGATGATGTAATCAGCTGAGTGCGAGATCCACTGTCAGAAGGCAACTATTGTTACGTGAAAGAGAAGGTGCAGCACTTGCTTTACACATGGAGGTCTTGCCCCTAACCTGCTAACCACGACACATTTAACTAAGGCTGAAGACGTCACTCTCTTCTTTTGGTTTGACTTGCAGTTTGCCCGCTACCTCCAATGGTGGAACATGGAGACTACATATGCCACCCACAGCCCTGCGACAGATACATCCACGGTACCGTAGTGGAGTTCTACTGTGACCCTGGCTATAATCTAGCCAGCGACTTCAAGTATATCACCTGCCAGTACGGCCAGTGGTTTCCAAGCATCCAAGTGTACTGCTTGAGATCAGGTAAGTGCAGCATCCATGTGTGGGCCCGTACCTGTCTGTGATCTGTCACCTGTGACCGCTCCATTGAAAGATGCTGTCATTTGGACAGTGGTGTGTGTGCATGTGTCTTGTAGCTGAAAGGATGAATACATGGATCATTTATGAATTTAGTAGCAGTAAACTCCACTGAATGGTCACATTTTTCACACCGTTGTAGGAATTCTTCCATCTGCTCATGGCCTGTGTTTTGGTCTGGTGTAATTTAATTTTTCTGAAATTTGTACTTTGTGCATACCATACTGTGTTGCAGATTTCATTCAAAATGGATACATTTGCCATGTTTGCCCATCCGCCTACACTCAATAACCCAAAATGACAAATTGAACACATTTGCAGAAAAGTGTACAAATTTATTTCAAATCAAAAACTGACCTCTCTCCTTCCTAGACGTATTAAGACCCTCAATTGATTACTTTGTAGAATCCCCTGTGGCAGCAAGTCCAACTTTGAGACATCTTGTCTAAGTTGCTACAAGCTTTTTATACCTAGGATAAGGCAGATGATGCCATTTTTCCTGGCATAACGGCTCAAGGTCCGTTAGATTGGATGGGAAGCGTCTGTAAGCAGCCATCCAGCTCTCTCCATAGATGTTCAGTGAGATTTAAGTCTGAACTGTGGAACACTCAATCGCATGTCCCAAAGCCACTCCTTAGCGATATGTTTCAGGTCATTGTTGTGCCAAATGGTGAACTGTTGTCCCAATCTGAGGTGGCATGCACTTTGGAGCAGGTTGTCTTCAAGGACCTCTCTGAATTTGTCTTCATTTGTCTTTTGTTCAGTTGTGACCAGTGGGCCTGGCCCTTCAGCTCCATAGTATGATGCTGTCACCTCAATGTTTTACTGTAGGGATGATATTAGGCAAGTGATCAGAAGTGCTTGGTCTTCATCAGTCACAGTCCTCAGCGTTTGGACCAAAGAGTTCAGTTTTTGTCTTGTCAGACCAGAGAATTTGATCTCCTCATGCTCTCAGAGTGTTTTAAAAATCATTTGTTAAACGCCTTCAACTCAAGATTGGCCTCCACTGGACTGATGGACTGATGCCACTTCTCAACAGGAGACTCTAACAGAGCATCCATTGGGTTCTTTGTCACCTCCCTGGCTAAGGATCTTGCCCAGTTACTCTGTTTGGCCAACACCATGAAGAAATCTGGTTTTTCCAAACTTCCTCCATTTTTCAATTAAATTGAGGCCCACTGTACTTCTGGGGCCACTCAAAGCGTTAGAAAAGGTTTTAACCCTAATCTTTGACTCCCCATAATTTCATCACAGAGGTCTATGTAGGGCTTCTTGGACTGTGTCGATTTGGTTTTTGTCCTAACATGCATTGTTAATTGTGGGACCCCCTATACACAAGTACACATGGGCCTTTCTAAGTGATGTACAATAATTTCAGTTTGGCCCAGGTGAACTCCAATGCAGTTCTAGAAACATCTCAGCGAACACAATGAGCCACACAACAGGGTCTGCCTACATCTAGGAAGGCACCTCCAAGATAGCGATGTCTTCTCTTTCACAGAGCAGCTGTGGCCCAGTTCTCGAGAAACTCTCTTGACAACGTGGAAGGTGGTGGCATTCACAGCCACCAGTGTCTTGATGCTGCTGCTCTTTGTCATCCTCGGCAAGGTGTTCCAGACCAAATTCAAGGCCCACTGTCAGCTAAGGTAAGTCATAACTTAAAAGCATTTGAGCAGAGCCAGCATGTATATGGGGTGGAACCCAAAAAGTACCTGAGACTGGGGAATGGCATGGGAGTTGGGTGTCTTGTGAATCCAGCAGTAGGTTTTGTGTGCCTACAAGTCTGGTTTATAAATCTGCCAGGTGGCATAGAGTGCTGAGTTGGCCAAGTGTGCATTTATGCCATTTATTAGGTACATGCAGGCAAATATTTTCATTTCTCCAAACCACCAGGGCAGATATTCAGAGGAGGATGATGTTTGAGTTTTTCAACATTAACAGACTTATTAGTAAAAAAATATGTTCCTCATAAACAGACATCTTAATCAGTGAAATAATAGTGAAGTGATGAGGAGCAGTGAGGCAAGTCACCTGAACACAGAGAATTGTATGGCAAAGATTTATTGACCAAAGACAACATGCTTATGGCTTCAAATTTCTTCTGTGTTCTCCAGATCTTGCACACTGTGACATATTTTTGTGTCCAAAATTTAAAATTTAGATTAAAGGGAAGAAGAATTAGTACTGGGGAGATGATCCTGGAAAAATCACCTAGACATGTTAACAAAAGAGGAGTGTAGAAAATGCTGATAGGAGTGAGGGATGCACTGAGATGAGCATATTTCATGTCAAGTTGAGTAAATTGCTGAAGGTTTTATAATTTTGAAAATATTTAGGCTTCCTCTCATGTGTTATTGAGTTGTGTGACTAGATGATAAGTAGCATTTAGGGAAACTATGGTTGTAGAGAAGAGCCAAGCAAAATGACACCTTTTATTGGCTAACTAAAAAGATTACAATATGCAAGCTTTCGAGGCAACTCAGGCCTCTTCTTCAGGCAAGATGTAATACAGAAACTGAAGTTTCCTGTGTTTATATCCACACACTAGGACAAGAAACAACAATGGTAAATCTTTAAAGGAAAAATCTTAAATGTAAAAAATTAATAGGTTCACTCAGGCTAAGATTAATTTAACAAGAGAGAGAAAAACAATGTATGGTCAAGAGATTTTTGGATAAGATAACTGTCCAACAAAGTCCTTTGAAGTCTGTGATGAGTTTTTCAAAACAATATGGGTCTGTAGTCAGGTTATCTGTGTCAGTCTGAGAGATGCAAACAATCCTCATATCTGGCCATAAGACCCATGTCTCTATTCAAGCCATGCTGTAATGTACTAAATTTTAACATGAGCTTAACTTCCCATTCTTTTCTCTCTTGCTGAGTTCTGAAGTTGCCCATAAGCCCTGTGACTCTAAAGTCCCTCTCACAGTGTCCATGGCTGTTGAAGTGGGCCGCTACAGGAACATCTGTGTTGCCATGTTTAATGTGGAATCTGTGCAAATTCATTCTCTGGCAGAGTGTTTGTCCAGTTTCTCCCACATAGAGTGCAGTGTCAGGACATTTCATGCAGAGAATTAGGTAGACAACATTGGATGATCTGCAGGAAAATGATCCCTTTATGTGATGTTCAAGTCGGCAGTGTGGTATAACTATACGGTCTGTATTGTAGATGTGGGCACACGTTTTACATCTTTTCTGTAGGCAGGGAGATGTGCCATTTGCTGTCAGTTCATTTAGGGAGCTTCGGACAATAAGTTGCTGAAGGTTTGGTGGTTGTCTGTATGCCAGGAGGGGAGGTTCAGGAAATACATTTTTCAGTGTTTGGTCGCTGTTTAGCATTGGCTGGAGTTCTTTTGTAATTTTTCGAAGTGTTTCAATATGTGGGTTGTAGGTGACAACAAGGGGGATGCGGTTCTTGTTGTCTTTGTTTTTATATTCCAGAAGGTTATCTCTGGGTATGGCAGTAGCTCTTCTTCTTTGAGTGTCTGTTGTTTTGGGGGTATAACCTTGTTTGATGAAATCTTGTCTGAGCTCCTGCAGTTGTTGATCACGGTCTGTTGCGTCTGAGCAAATACGATTGTATCGAATTGCTTGGCTAAAAATAATGGAGTGCCTTATATGCTTGGGGTGGAAGCTGTCACTTCTTAGGTAGGTTCGTCTGTCTGTTGGTTTGTGAAAAACAGAAGTTACAAGGGTGTTTTTTTTTAGTTGAACAGTGGTGTCAAGGAAGCTGACTTCTGTTTTTGAGTAATTCAGCTTCAGTTTTATGTTGGGGTGAAAATAATTGTATTCATTATGAAAATGGAGGAGGTCCTTCTCACTGGCAGTCCAGATTATGAAGATGTCATCTATGTAACGGAGATATAACATTGGTTTTAAGATGCACATTGACATGAAATCTTCCTCCAATTTTGCCATAAATAGGTTTGCATAGTGAGGTGCAAACCGACAGCCCATTGCAGTCCCCATTTGTTGCAAGTAGCAATCTTGTCCAAAAGAGAATAGATTATGTGTCAGAGTGAATTTTATCATTTCTATTACTGACTTTGTGGGTAAATCATGTTGTCTGAGGTACGTTTCACATGCCAATATGCCATCATCGTGGGGGATGTTTGTGTACAGAGCCTCAACATCCATTGTGGCCAGTAAGGTTCCCTCAGGTAAGGGGCCTAAAGCAGACAGTTTTTTTAAGAAGTCAGTGGTGTCCTGGATGTAGCTGGTTGTGTTGCGGGCGAGGGGTTTAAGAATGTGTTCCACCCAGCCTGAAGCCTTTTCTGTAAGGGAGCCAATTCCTGAGATGATAGGCCTTCCTGGGTTCCCTTCTTTGTGGATTTTAGGAAGCATGTAGAAGTAACCCATTTTAGGGTTATCAGGAATTAAACTGTTTACATGATCCCCAATGTCAAGAGGAAAGCTACTTACTATCTTTTTTAGTTCCTTTTTGTAGAGATCTGTTGGGTCTTCTTGCACAACTATGCACAACTATGGTTGTTTGTCAGTTGGTAGAGTCATTAGACATTGGCACAGGTTCCTGATAATAATAATCTTCATCTTCATCTTCACATTCACATTCAGATTTAAAGCAGCAAAGAAACACCTGGCCTAACATACTCCAGTCCATTTGCTTTTAATCAGGGGATCTTTTCACACGGATGACACCTCATTTGCTTTCGCCTTTATTTTTAGCCCAACTCATTTATTTCCCAGCCACACAATCAGATCTTCAATGTTTGCCATCTTTCATAAACTGAGGACTTTGATTTGCTTCTGCTGTGACTCACTGTGTCATTCTGCTGTCCTTATCTCCTTCAGGCAGGGTCTTTAATCCCAGTGGGTAAGAAAACAGCTGGCCTCTACTCCATGTTTGCCAATTCCTGTTTTCGGTCTTTTTAATTTCTGGAGTTCCGTCTTTAACTTTAATGCTTTTTCTCTTTTTTTGTTCTTTCCTTTTTACACCCCAAGTTGCTGGCTTGTCCTTGGAGTGGTCTTTTAAGCTGCGCATCTTCACAGCTGATTAATACAAAAAAACAGCAGCACCATAATTACAAAAATAAATAAATTACATGCAAATAATAAAAGGATAACAGAGGTAAATAGGGGAAAGTGGGCATCTGAAATAAGACTGGAAAAAAAATAATCAGCATGGTCACACAGAACAGAATTTTTCACATCATTTCTTTTTTTTCTTAATCACGATTTCTTGGATAACATTTATTTTTCACAGCAATATTTTACATACATAGAAAGAGAATCATCTAAAATATCTCTCAATGATTACAATCACACTGATACAACATTCAAATTGAAACTGACATTCAATTGCAACAAATTAGAGCAATCTGAATGACAGCAGGACATTCGGCACCACAAAGCCTGCCAGTCCTCTCCACGCAACTCCAACAAAATCACATCAAGTCCAGTTTTGAAGGTCCCTAAAGTCCTAAATGTCTGCCACTCAGCTTGGTCACTCATTCCAGGTGTCTGTGGTTCTCTGTGTGAAGACAAAACTTCCTAATGTTTGTGTGAAATTTACCCTTCACAACTTCACAGTTCCCCAGTGTTCTTAAAGAATTTATTTTAACGTCACCATCTCAATCCACTGCACTGATCCCCACTTCATCTCCATTTGCTTCAACTGTAAAGGCTCAGCTCTTTAAATCTTTCCTCATAACTCATCCCCTGTAGCCCTGAATCAGCCCAGTCGCTCTTCTCTGGACCTTTTCTAGTGCTACTAAGTCCTTTTTGGAGAACAAAATTGCACCCAGGACTCCAGATGAGGCCTCACCAGTGTGTTACAAAGCTTGACCAGGACCTCCTGTGACTTGCACTCCACACATCAAGGCGCTATATAACCTGACATTGTTAGCCTTCTCAATGGCTTCTGCACACTGTTGGGAAGTCGATAGCTTAGAGTCCATTACGACTCCCAAGGCTTATTCTTGATTTTCAAACCTCCCATTGTGTATTCAAATCTCACATTGTTCCTTCCTGTGTGTAATTCTTTCCATTTGTGGATGATGAAATTTAATGTCAGTAAGTCTGCCCAACCCTGTCTGCAACCTTCTGTGATGATATAATGGATTCCAAATCATCTGCCAATCCACCTATCTTGGTATCATCTGCACACTTCACCAGCTTATTATTTATATTTATTTAAAATAGCAGCGACCCCCTGCTGGACACTACTCTTAACGTCATTCAACTCTGATAAGTTTCTGGACTTTTGTTAGGCCCATTGAGTTTTATCACAGCTGACGTGGACAAAGCCATCATCACACAGCTGCCTCATTTTTATTTTTAAGAATTTCATTTTAGCATGAGTTTGCTCAATACCTTAATACATTTATTTAGCATATTACAATAATGCCCTGATTTTACACCGGAGTCTTAAAAAATTTGCTTTTTTTTTTTTTTTTTTTTACAAGGGACTTTCAGAATTTTTCCATTTTGGTTTGTTTTTTTTTTAACTCTTTATTGAGAATTTCAATAACAAATTACCTTACTTTTCTGCATAATCTCCTTCATTTGCAATGCAATTTTCCCAGCGTCGTACCAGCGTTTTAATGCCCAATTGCTACTCCTCCCACCTTCACCATTTCCAACAAAAATTTAAAAGTGCCAAAACTTTTTTAAAGTCCCTTTTATTAAATTATGGTTTGTCTCTTTTATTCATTTTTTTAAACCCTTTTTAATTTCTTACTCTATAATATTTCTCATTATTCAAAGGATTTTCTGTATCATGCTGCTATTGTATTATAAACCTTGTATCACCATACACATTGTATGTGGATTGCTAACAATATTCTGCACATGTGGTTTGGCTCAGGCCGCGACCGTCAAACTTGTTATTCAGGATTCCTTTTATCCATTAGTGTCAAAAAACAGCTCTTAATCTTGTTAATGCAAAGCCCTCTTGTGTTTCTATCATACCAGGATGTTTTGCTTCCTTTATTTATACTCTGATTTCTTATTTCCTTCACAGAGAAGCTCCACAAGCTTCAAGTGACCCCAACATTCTAGTCGTCGACGGAGTCCCCGTGATGCTGCCTTCTTATGATGAGGCTGTAAACAGCTCTACCATTGTTCATCCGAGCTTCCCACCCCCTGCTGGTCAAGGGGAGACATTGCATTCAGAAGATCGAGGCCCCCCTGCTTATCCAGGCCACGTAGAGAACAGCAGGGTTGGGCAGCTTGATGCCAGTGAATATGAAACTTGTGAAAGTTTGTCAAACTCTTCAGATCACCTACAAAGTATGTGCCCATCATCCACGTACCCTGGAGGACTTAACAACCTTTCAGAAAGAACCAATGTCATAACTTCAACGGCAGACACGGCTTCCACGAGTCCGAGTATCGACATTGCAGATGGTACGTATTCATATGCTGCTTATTGTGCTTCTTTGGTACTTACTCAGCTAGGATTTACCACGTGGCACCTATTAGCCTACCTAGCCACTAACCCAACTTGCTGTCTCCTATGGCAATACATGATAGGAAGGGAAGCTGCCTCACAAGATTCGGAGAGCACGAGCTCAAAACAATCAGATTAGTCTCAAAAATGCCAGGACACATGTCATTACTGAACACCAGCGATGAGCATAGCAGGCAAGATTTGTTTTGTGCGGCCGGTTTTACAAAATTGACGCAATATCTTGTTGTGAGACTCACTGAGAATTAGGGCTGTCAGGACAATCATCACTACTCGAGTATAATTTTAATGTATTGGAAACTAATTATTATTCGAAAGGAAACACTGACATTTGATTGTAAAATTTCCTCACACTTTCTTTGGCTTTGTGTTACTCCACACACGCTATGCTGCAACACTTCCCTGTAGAACATTATTTCATGTGGCAAACGAATAAAATAAAATAAAATAAAGGGATGTTAAACGTTCCACTAACAGCAACACACAGAAGCTTATGCAGTACAACACGTTTACGATGGCTTATGGGTAATTTGAACACAGACAATGTAGCACTCTACCGTTAGTCTGCTTGAAGAAAGGTCAAATGAATGTGGACACTTGACTGTGGGATCGCACCGTTGTTGAACAATGTGCCATCTTGAAATGTCTATGGGCATTTGGGAAATTCACCCAAGGCTGTTGGCTCCATTCAGAAGTGAAAACAGCAGGACTCAACAACAAAATCTTTACATGGATAGAAAGGTTTAAAGCGCAAAAGAACCAAAGTGTAACCAGCAAGCTCAATGTGGCCGACCGTCACCATCTCACGCACAAGCCCACATCGACACGACAAATGCCTTTATCAGAGAGGACCGACGGATTACGTTGTCTGCTGTTGCTGCCCAATTGGATATCCATTATGGATCTGCACATACCAGACTGCGGGATGACTTGGGGTACCGTAAACTTTACGCAACATGGCTACCTGAACAGCTTTCTCATCTGCACAAGACAACGTCCATTGGTGTATTTCAGCCCAAGGAAATTTCACTACGGCGCATCACTCAACTATGGTGTCATCCCGCAGCAGAGCGTCTATGTTCACAGGACCTTGCCTTCAACAAGACTAATGGTAGAACGCTACACTTTTTGTGTGTGTGTTCATTCAAATTACCCATAAGCCACTGTAAACAAATCAAACTGCATCAGCTTCTATTCGTTGCAGTTACCGTGTCATTTTTAAATTGCCTTAACTTTTTGATTTAACCTTCTATATACCATGATTGAGACAAAATCGTGGAAAAGTTCAATATTTCTCTCTATTATAATAAAAATATCTTGGCAGACAAGACTTTTTATCCTGCGATGAGACGTGATCTTTGAAGAGACACACTTTGACATCCCGCCAGATGCGACTTTGTGCCAAGAGATTTAGCCACACCGGAGGCCAGAAATACAAGACAAAGAGTAGATGACAAACTAGAACATCGTGAAGAATTCACAATCATTGGTGCGATAGACATGCAGAGCAGGTTAGAGGTGAAGTACGAAAATTAGAAAGTCTCAAAAAAATTAGAGTAAAGATCGCATTAACCCAAACAAAAAAATTATTACTCTGAAATAACGAACAGCGAAAAGAGATCAAATATATTGCTTGGATTTAAACTTTAAGTCAGAGACTTGTAGATCGTCTAATTCGTGTTGCCATCAGGGAAAAGTTGCATTTCTTCCCAATGAAGAGGTGTATCTGCAAGAATTAAAAGATTTGTTTGGTGAAAGTGAAATCCCGCTAGACAGAATTTCCAGCACCGTGAGACAAGACTTTATGCAAAGAGATTTGGAAAATTCCCACCCATATCTAAATATTTGGAACCACTCACACCGTTCAGTCATTTCTCATTTGGGTCAGTGCTATTGTCAGACACAATTCGTGTAGAGAGAAAGAAACGATATTCACTCACGGGCAGTAATACGTTGTGCTGTCACAATGGAATTCCAAACACGGAATTAAAATTCAATGTGATATTGACGAGAAGGTAAAAGCAAAAAGAGATCAAATATATGGCCATAGGTGATATGACACAAGTATGTAGATATTGTTCGGCTTTAAACTAAGTTGCAGACTAGTAGATCGTCTAATTCACATTGCCATCAGGGAAAAGTAGTGTTTCTTCCCAATGAAGAGGCACATCGTCGAGAAATAAAATATCTGTTGTATGCGAGCGGCAGAGACACAAAGTTGCGGCCGTATAGTGCATGCATTGGGGTTGGTGAGCGAAGCGAGCAGGAGGCGAAGCCCCCTAGTTATAAATTTAAATTATGTGACTATCATCAATATCAAAATTATGCAATTTTTTTTTTCCAAAAACTAAATACAGTTAAAAGAAAGGTGACTTGAGCAAAATTAAAATGTGTTTGAAAAACCATGCAGCCCTGAACTGGATTTGGTGGCCTTGACTGCCTGATAGTGCAACTTTGTAGACTTGGCGCCAAACTCAAAACAAAAGTGTGACATTTGAAATGTCCTCTAAATATCGGTAAACAATTTTTTTTTCTCTCAAAAGTATGTCTTCCCTTTTCCGATCATTTATTTCATGTTTGCATTTTATTTTTCAGAAATTCCATTGGTGGAAGAAGACTGTTGATTTTTTTTTTTTCATCCTTTGATTTATTTACTATCAAATACAAAAGTTTAAATATGACAACGGTATTATTCTGTGATTATTGTGTTGGTTTCTTGTGTGTCTGTTGTGAGGGTCTGCAGAGGCCATCTGGTTTTTCTGAGAGACCCTGCTGCACTTGAGGGGACTCTAATCTGGTGTCCTCTCTTTAAGGGACAGGCCAGCCTGTGTTTCTGACCCCCCCCCCCCCAGCACCTACGGACTGAGGCTTAAAAGGGACCCTCAGCAAGGAGGTCATTGAACTTAGTCAAAGGTTCACCTGGTAAGTGATACAGAGGCCAGATCTATTTTAGAAAAGACACTCAAGGTTGATATTGGGTTAAGGTGGGATTTGTGCGTCCCCGTCAGCTAGTCAAGACCTGTCAGGTCAGCTGCTTTATGGTTTTGTTTCAGTATTTTGGAACTTCTCCCTTAATTGTGTAACAAGCTGATGTATTTTAGGTACTTGGTCTTTATACCAAATTTCCTGGATTATAGAGCTTCAAATATGTCCTCAACTGATAAATGGATAGATGATAAATGCACTTTAGCTATCAAGCAGCAAAAAAACTAATACAGTGGGATGCAAAAGTTTGGGCAACCTTGTTAATAGTCATTATTTTCCTGTATAAATCGTTGGTTGTTACGATAAAAAATGTCAGTTAAATATATCATATAGGAGACACACACAGTGATATTTGAGAAGTGAAATGAAGTTTATTGGATTTACAGAAAGTGTGCAATAATTGTTCAAACAAAAATCGGGCAGGTGCATAAATTTGGGCACCACAAAAAAGAAATGAAATCAATATTTAGTAGATCCGCCTTTTGCAGAAATTACAGCCTCTAAACGCTTCCTGTAGGTTCCAATGAGAGTGTGGATTGTGGTTGAAGGTATTTTGGACCATTCCTCTTTACAAAACATCTTTAGTTTATTCAGGTTTGATGGCTTCCGAGCATGGACAGCTCTCTTTAACTCACACCACAGATTTTCAATTCTATTCAGGTCTGGGGACTGAGATGGCCATTCCAGAACGTTGTACTTGTTCCTCTGCATGAATGCCTTAGTGGATTTTGAGCAGTGTTTCGGGTCGTTGTCTTGTTGAAAGATCCAGCCCTGGCGCAGCTTCAGCTTTGTTACTGATTCCGGGACATTGGTCTCCAGAATCTGCCGATACCGAGTGGAATCCATGCGTCCCTCAACTTTGACAAGATTCCCAGTCCCTGCACTGGCCACACAGCCCCACAGCATGATGGAACCACCACCATATTTGACTGTAGGTAGCAGGTGTTTTTCTTGGAATGCTGTGTTCTTTTTCCTCCATGCATAACGCCCCTTGTTATGCCCAAATAACTCCATTTTAGTTTCATCAGTCCACAGCACCTTATTCCAAAATGAAGCTGGCTTGTCCAAATGTGCTTGAGCATACCTCAAGCGGCTCTGTTTGTGCTTCCTCGGCATCACTCTCACATACAGCATCTCCTTGTGTAAAGTGCGCCGAATGGTTGAACGATGCACAGTGACTCCGTCTGCTGCAAGATGATGTTGTAGGTCTTTGGTGCTGGTCTGTGGGTTGACTCTGACTGTTCTCACCATTCGTCGCTTCTGTCTATCTGAAATCTTTCTTGGTCTGCCACTTCGAGCCTTAACTTGAACTGAGCCTGTGGTCTTCCATTTCCTCAATATGTTCCTAACTGTGGAAACAGACAGCTTCAATCTCTGGGACAGCTTTCTGTATCCTTCCCCTAAACCATGATGGTGAACAATCTTTGTCTTCAGGTCATTTGAGAGTTGTTTTGTGACCCCCATGTTGCTACTCTTCAGAGAAAATTAAAGGAGGAGGGAAACTTACAATTGACCCCCTTAAATACTCTTTCTCATTATAGGATTCACCTGTGTATGTAGGTCAGGGGTCACTGAGCTTACCAAGCCAATTTGAGTTCCAATAATTTAGTTCTAAACGTTTTGGAATCAATAAAATGACAACGGTGCCCAAATTTATGCACCTGCCTGATTTTGTTTGAACAATTATTGCACACTTTCTGTAAATCCAATAAACTTCATTTCACTTCTCAAATATCACTGTGTGTGTCTCCTATATGATATATTTAACTGACATTTTTTATCATAACAGTCATTATTTTCCTGTATAAATTGTTGGTTATTAAACAAGGTTGCCCAAACTTTTGCATCCCACTGTAAAACTAAAAGATGGATACAGAAGGAGCTGAAAAGGAAGTTTAAGGAAAAAGCAGATGGCTAAGACATACAAGTCTATTAACTCCAGCACTGAACTTATTGAGCATATAAGAGCAGCAGTTACAAAGGATATCAGGAAGGCTAAAAGGCAGCTGGAGAGAAATACTGAAGGAATATGAAAAATGACCAAAATCGACTCAACAGTTAGCAGTAGAATGAGAATCAAGGAGGAAATGAGAAGGATCAGGAACTGTAAAGGTGAGCTAAAACATACAGACCGTGAAATAGCAAATGCTTTGAATGTGCACTTTAGTGAAGGTTATACGTGTGAAGAAGTCGACAACCTCCCAAAAGTAACAGGGTCTGTTAAATAGTTACAGAGTGATTTAAAATTGTAGAGAGAGAAGAGCTGCTATGATTAAATAGGCTGAAATCTAACAAATCCCCAGTCCTGGATAACATGTTATCCTCAAGTGCTTAAGGAAGTTAGTAAATGCAGATATCATCCCTTGCTGCATATTTGTCAAATAATCTCTGCACATGGGAAATTCCAGAAGACTGGAGGCTAGCAAATGTATCCCCATTGTATACAAAGATTGACTGGGCAGATCTAAGGAACTACAGGCCAGTAAGCTTAACATGCATCATAACTACATTAATTGGAAGGAATAATTAAGGATAAGATGGAGTAGCACATGTTTAGGACCGGAGTTTTAGAAAATATTCAGCATGGGTTTGGACAAGGAAGGTCGTGTTTTGCTAATATGCTGGAATTCTATGAAGGAGCAACAAAACCAGACGATCAGAGGGCTGCAGATGATATCATTTATCTGAACTTTTAGAGGTTTTGATAACATACCACATGAAAGGTTAGTGAGTGAACAAACTAAAAGAGATGGGAATTCAAGATACAGCCAGGGGTTTGGTAGAAAAATTGACCCAAACACGGAACGTAAATGAGTAATGGCGATGGGAAGAATTAGGTGACATTAAAAGTGGTGTCCCGCAGGATCTAATACTGGGCCCACTGGTCTTTTTACTTTCTCGTATACAAAGAATAGGCAAAGTAGTGTAATCGTCCAAATATTCAATGTCGAGATTTTTATGAATCTCAATGTTTTACACCTCCCCGAGTCCAAAAATACCATTTTTGGAATCATGCCTGTGTGCCTGTCTGTCTGTGTATGTAAACACGATAACTTGACTACGCTTTTAGTTAGGTTAACCAAATTTTCCATTAAAGTATTAGGTACAAAACAGATTTCTATCAACTTTTAGGCTATTCCCACTAACCGAAAGTGGTACTTTATCTTTTATTCCTGCAGCTCCAATGTTCATCCATCCATTATCCAACTGCTATATCCTAACACAGGGTCATGGGTGGTCTGCTGGAGCCAATCCCAGCCAACACAGGGTGCAAAGCAGGAACAAACCCTGGGCAGGACACCAGCCCACCGCAGGACACACACACACACACACACACACACACACACACATACCAAGCACACATTAGGGACAATTTAGGATCACCAATGTACCTAACCTGCATGTCTTTGGACTGTGGGAGGAAACCCACACAGAAACCCGTGCAGTTTTGGTCTCCAGGCTACAAATAAGACGTGGCAGTGCTAGAGAAAGTGGTGTGGTGCACCTTTAGGGACCTTCGCATCTTGACTTGATGTTATTTTGGATAATCTACATAGACAAGCTGCCTTAAACTGAATGGCCTGTTCTCATCGTCACTTTTCTAATGTTCTGTCATGTCCATCAAAGAACAGAGACATTTCAAATGTCATAAGTCAGTAAAATTCTTAGCAGGATGGGAACTTTTTACATCAGAAAGTTGAGAGACTACTTCTCTGTACGTATTTACTTGTCCGTCCACAAACTAATAGCATTGTGTTTTTTAGCACAACATGTGAAGAAAAAAAAAAACACATCACTAACTGGAAAAAATTCATAACTACGTATGGGAGGAAATCACAGCTAATTGGACAAAGGATGTGGAGAAATGTCGAGCATGGGTGTGATGGCTAGCAACTTCCAAATGGCTTTCACATCAGCGGTGCTAGGGCTTAATTCATCCATGCCAAATGTATAATTTATTGCAGTAGTTAGGACTTGGGCTGTGATGTTTTGTAATGGTCATGCTCTTTCATAGACCCTATTGTCACCCTATCACAGAACAATACAAATAAATTCGTATGGAAAATAATGGCTTGAGAACTCAAACAAAATGCACTAGCAAGGACTAAACAGTGGGTTCAATACAAAGGAATAAATAGAAACAAAATCACCGCTGCCTCTCTGGGTCTCACCAACTCATTTCTCTGTCCAGGGGGATGAAGGGTCCACTTATCTCTGATCCGTCCTCTGCACTGGGCCTCCAATACTAAAGAGCAGCCCTGTATCATCTCCAAAATTCAATGTCTCCTTGCCCAGTAAGCTTATGGTCATCGAGTGGCTTCATACCCCATCCTTACTTCCAAAGCCCTCTAATTACGATACCCCATTAAGCTTGTGGTGGCACAGAGATGCTGACCAGAATGCAAAGCATGTGCACTGCTGGCATCTTTAATTTAAATTCTGCTTTACTTTACAGTAATACAGTAGGACTACTATGCTGTAGATGTAGTAATGTGGCTGCTCAGGAGCACAGCAGAAATTTCAAAAAACTGCATTACCTGGCAACAAACGTCAATTCAGTTATCTGGTGAAGAAACTAAAGTCTCATAAATATAAAGAAATGTTTTTATTTTTCCAATGGCTTGTCTCTAAATGCCCTTGAACAAGCCTTAATCACCTTGGTAGCATCCTTACAGATGGTTTAAACAATTTAAAAACAAAAAAAACTTGTATTTTACTAAAAGATGGTTTGACCAACCTTGATCTTTCCCAACTGCGGTGGGCTGGCACCCTGCCCGGGGTTTGTTTCCTGCCTTGCGCCCTGTGTTGGCTGGGATTGGCTCCAGCAGACCCCCGTGACCTTGTAGTTAGGATATAGCGGGTTGGATAATGGATGATCTTTCCCAATAGTGTCACTCAGTCCTAGTCATAAATGTTAGGACCTTTCGCCATCACATCTTACAACCACTGCAGGGTGGAGATCTTCCTTCTTCAGTAATTGGAAGCCAACTGGTTCTCATCTGTCTGGGTTGTCCTTTTAGCGACCACCCTGGACCTCATCACGTCCTGATCCACACCTGAGGAGAGAGGGACCTATCATCTGAGGTATCAGAGGTTCCTCAACTTCAATCCCCTGGGCCCCCAGCTTCAACAATAGGTGGCTGTACAGTATCTGTGTGTATATATTAATCAATTAACACAATATTGGAATCACTGAACACAATCTGACCACCATTGGAGAGAAGTGCAACACAAACATCTGAATGTGAGACTGGGGATACTGGAAAATGGATTTATGGGTTTAAGATGAGTGTTCTGGGCTCGTACAACTGGTAGAGTACAAGGACTAAGTGGTATGCGAATGTGACACGTTGCCACTCACTGGAATTCAAGATTAGTGAGGATGACTACCTTACCTTGAAATGTTTGTTTTCTTTATCTAAACATCTCAGAGCACCATCATCAAAAGCTAGCAGCAAAAAATTGCATATGAAATGTATATATGGGTATTTGTGACACTGTATTAATCCCCGAGGGGAAATTGTCTTTTCGCATGACCTTTGGATATCAGAGCAGGGTCTCTGGAGCAATGTTCAGGTTAAGGGCCCATCAGAGTATTATCCCTTCATCCATGTGTGTGTGTATATATATATATACACACACACAGATAGATTATCTATAGATTATAATGGCTGTCCTCCGTGGCTCCGCCCACATAGTAGTGAAGCTGGACAAACTTTAAAAAAAACAAAAAACATTTTAAATAAATTATTTTATATTAAGAATTTATATTGATAGCTTCGTATCTGAGGGCCTCTTGAAATGCAATGTTTTTGGTTTTGCTATCAGAGGCAAGAATGTAGCTGTGATCTCTTTTCCAAAAATATAAAACCTTGACAAGGTATCTCAGGTTGAGGAGACCCTGGAGAGGTGCAGATCTGCTCTGGAGAGGAGAGGAATGAAGGTCAGTAGGACCACCAGGACAGAATACATGTGTGTGAGTAAGAGGGAGGTCAGTGGAAAGATGAGGATGAGGGAGTAGAGTTGAGGAAGGTGGATGAGTTTAAATACTTGGGATCAGCAGTACAGAGTAACGGGGATTGTGGAAGAGAAGTGAAGAAGAGAGTGCAGGCAGGGTGGAGTGGGTGGAGAAGAGTGTCAGGAGTGATTTGTGACAGACGAGTATCAGCAATGGTGAAAGGGAAGGTCTACATGAAGGTAGTGAGACCAGCTGTGTTATATGGGCTGGAGCCGGTGGCACAGGAGACCGAGATGGAGGTGGCAGAGTTAAAGATGCTAAGATTTGCATTGGGTGTGATGAGGATGGACAGGATTAGAAATGAGGACATTAGAGGGTCAGCTCAAGTTGGACTGTTGGGAGACAAAGTCAGAGAGGCAAGATTGCGTTGGTTTGGACATGTGCAGAGGAGAGATGCTGGGTATATTGGGAGAAGGATGCTAAGGATAGAGCTGCCAGGTAAGAGGAGAAGAGGAAGGGCTAAGCAAAGGTTTATGGATGTGGTGAGAGAGGACATGCAGGTGATGGGTGTAACAGAACAAGATGCAAAAGACAGAAAGATATGGAAGAAGATGATCTGCTGCGGCAACCCCTAACAGGAGCAGCCGAAAGAAGAAGAAGAAGAAGAAGTTGACAAGGTATCTCTGGCCAAGCAGAAGGCAGGTACGTTCCGACGTCAAATATATCTAATCATGTTCAGCTCTGACTGGAGAGCGTCCACCATGTGAGGAGAAAAGTACGTGGCCAATGAGCAGCTACCTTACTAAAACACACGTAGCTCTGATCTCTCTTTCAAAAATGTGAAATGTTACTCCTTAATCTCTACATCAGTGTTTCACAAACTTGGTCCTGGGGACCCCCTGTGGCTGCAGGTTTTTGTTCCAACCAGCTTCTGTTTTTAATTGAACTCCTGGGATAATTAAGTGATGTGTTATTTCCGAAGTTGTGTGTTTAGGGAACAACATAGAAATTAGAAAACTAAGTTTGCTATAAAATATATAGATTTTTTTTTTTTTTAAATGTACCAAATAGTTATATAGGAATACTTTTTTTTTCTTTTTAACATTATTTTCATCTTAATTTTCATCCTACTTTTCAAGGTGTTCCAATTGTTTAATTAATCCATTATTTACTAATTAGTGGGTCTGACTCTAAAGTAGTTGCAGCCTTTGATTATTCTGTGTTGTTCGCCTGGGTGTCTGATCTGCTCGTTTAAAATTATCATTAATAAGATACAAATGCACAGAGAAAGGGCAAAGTATAATGAAATCAAAAGAGAGTTAACAATTTAAATCTATAGTAAAAGTAGAAATATTTATACATGTCTTATAAATGTAAATATTATGCTGCTGAAAGTCGAATAAAAGAAAAAATACCAGCTAATTAAATGAGCTCAGGGTTATCAGGTGTTGTCACTGATCAGGAATGTGGTTGGAACAAAAACCTGCAGCCACAGGGGGTCCCCCAGGACCGAGTTTGGGAAACACTGCTCTAGATGAGAATGTCTGCTGAACAAACCAGTATTGCTAGCTGAGTAGTGGTGAGGTGCGCTCCAACACGTGGCGAGAGCGACTCAAACAGAGGCTGGCGTGTAAGTGAGGACGGCCCACCCGGCTCCCTACTCCTGAGGTCCCGCCTCCCCCTCTCTCTCTCTCTCAGATTTGCATTACTGCATCAGTACCACAACTTTACTATAATACTTAGCACAATGAGAAATGTTGCAAAATCAAATGAAATGTTTAAGCAAATTATAAAAAAAAAAAAAAAAAAAGAATCTAAATCTGTTAAATAGTTAAGTAGACAGTAAGACAGACGATGGATTTTACATACATACACACACATATATACACCACACACACACACACACACACACACACAATGGAATCTCAGTTGTTGAACATAATCTGTTCCTAAAGGATATTTAGAAACAAATTTGTTTGAAAAAAAACTATTTTCCCATAAGAGCCCAAGCTGGCACAATTATAACTTGCACTGCAGTACTAGAGAGGAAGCTAAAGAAATAAGAAAAAATAAAGAAATTATCTGGGGCCGCAAGCAACCAGCACTACTTTCCTACTAGATCATCACAAGTACAGAAGCACACCAGCGAAAGCAAAGCTGAGTTATAAAAGTATTATTATCCTGTAAAATGAGGCATTGAACACAACCAAACAACCCCGGTATACATAATACCTCGCTGTAGCGCTTCCACCCCCAACACGACTCACAAAACAAAACAATTAACACTATACACCACTAATACACAAATGTGAAAACCAAATGAATGCAACCAGAGTCACTTCACGGTTAAACATGATTATTTACAGTCTGTGATGGCGACGGATGCGCCGAGCCGTACCTCCTGTACGGAGGAAACATAATGCTAACTGGTGCCTTGTGCTGGCTCGTCAGGTCCTCTCTCGACTGACTTCACCTCATTCATATGAAATGAACGATGAGTCTAAGAAATGAACCCGGGATTCACTCGACTTTCGCGGCGAGTAGATTTCCCTCTTGTCGTTTCGGTGGCATCTGCTTCTCCTTTGGCTCTGGTGCTCTCGTCTCCTCCTTCACCCTTTCCCGCCACAGGTTTACTGGTCAGATGGTCGGCTCCTCCCCTTACAGTCCGTTTTGCCCTTTAAGGCAGGTGCTTCCCTTTCCCCCAGGGTTCATTGGCCGGCCTTGCACATTCAGCCATTCCGTCCTTAACAGGTCCAGGGAAAAGTTCAAAGTGCCAGTGACACCCACACATATCCATGACCACCATTACAAAGTAATGTAGAATGAATTACTGAACCCAAGATGATTGCTTATTTAAACCTTTATAGCAGTACTTTACACATAAAATCATATACAAAAACAATGAGAATGCATAAAATCTTGCACAAAAATATTAAACTTTATAATTAGATACGATACAGATGAAAATTTAACTTCACTTTACCTGTAGAAAGGAGAGTACCAGAGTTTTTCTTTAACAGGTCGTCATGTAGTCACCTCACTTGTTCCCAGTTCATAGCCTCAGAAACACTTCAAAACAGAACAGCTAACCCAAGTGGAGTTAGGGTCTCGTTCACAAGTGAGATGAATCCGTGCAACCACAGCAGATAATTTATATGCTGGATGAAGATGAAGGTAAGTCCTTGGACTAAACTGTCCAAATGCCAATCCATCTACAGGACGTCCCCATCCACACCCATAGTCGAGAACTCTGGGTAGTGACGAAGATTGAGGCTGTGAGTACAAGCGGCCCAAATGAGGTCCTTGACTAGTGTTGCTGGATCCACAATCCATGACAGGATAAGGAGCTCAGCAATACTAGAAACCCTCAGAACAGAAGAACGGCTCCTGCAAGTCGAGAGGGAGAGGCCTGTCAAGGTGGGTTGAGCATCTCATTAAAATGCCACCGCGGTCATCTCCCATTGCGCTGTCGTAAGACCCAGGATATGCTGGAAGGAATATATTTCTTAATAGCTATGAGAGTGCTGGAGGACGTTACTAAGGACAGGGTGTTCTCGTCAGCCCAGCTTAGCTCAGCATGTTGCTGTAACAGACATCAGCGTGCAGAGTGAAAATGCTGATAATGAGTTTGTTTTTTTGACTCAGCACTTTGAGGGAGTCCTCCAAAGGAAGTCAAGATCTCTTACAGCTTGGAGGAGTCAGCCTAACCTCATGAAAATTACAAAACTGTCAACGACTTTCGTCGATAAACCTCATTCCCTTTATTTATAACACACAGGTGAGGCCTCATCTGGAGTACTGGGTGCAGTTTTGGGCCCACCAGACATAGCAGCATTAGAGAAGGTCCAGAGAAGACCAAATAGGCTGATTCCAGGACTACAGGGGTTGAGTTATGAGGAAAGATTAAAAGAGCTAAGCCTTTACAGTTTAGACCTGACCTTTACAGCAGACCTGATTGAAGTTTTTAAAATTATGAAGGGAATCAGTCCAGTGGATCGAGACGGTTATTTTGAAATGAGTTCATCAAGAACACGGCGACACAGTTGGAAACTTAAGGGGAATTTTCACTCAAACATTAGAAATTTTTTCCTTTTACAAAGAACGAGAGACACTTGGAATAAGCGACCAAGTAGCGTGGTAGACAGTAAGACTTTGGGGACTTTGAAAACTCGACTTGATGTTATTTTAGACCAGTAGTCCTCAATCACGGTCCTGGAGGGCCGCAGTGGCTACAGGTTTTTGCTCCAACACAATTGCTTAATAAGAAGCTCTTATGCTCAAGTAACACTTCTGCTTCACTTTAGTGGTCTCACTCGTTAAGATTTTGAACCCTTATTGCTTATTTTAGTCTTAAACAGCCGTATTCTTGGTTTTTAATTGCTTCTAATTAGCAATAACATGCAAATGACAAAGGAGACCAGCATTTCTCCATTTCTCTTGTTACCATTGTCACCTGTGTGTATTTATCACGCACTATTGGGTTTAATAAAGTACTTGGAAGGAAAGTGAAGAGAAAAAAGTGAACGACTGAGAATTACTCGTCCATTTAGATGATCTCCTTAGAAAGGGGAAGAAACTCTAGGATATGAGAATGAGCTGACATAGCAGAGTTAAAGCACTAACAAGCCATGAAACGAAATTATTGCGAAGAATTTCTTTCTAATTAAGCAACCAGGGTGGAACAAAAACCTGCAGCCACTGCGGCCCTCCAGGACTGGGATTGAGGACCCCTGTTTTAGAAGAAATAAGTGGATAGGACTGGCAAGCTTTGTTGGGCTGAACGGCCAGTTCTTCTCTAGAATGTTCTAATGTGATGGGCATGATTCTAGCCAGATGTGAATGGCCATCACAATATCACCCCCAGGTTCACTCTCCACTTCCCCTGTGGTGCCGCAGCAGGGTTTGTCCATCATACTCTCACTGTGGACCTCATGAAGCACAACGAGTTCCATGCCAATCCCACACTCCACACCCAGCGGTGGCTGCTCATTAGAATCAATTCAGACAAGAAACTGTCCCCCTGTGGCTCTCTGTCCCAATCTCGCAGTAGGCCTGCTGATCCAGTGCTGCCACCTCTGCCATGCTGTTCTGTTCGGACAGAGTTTACCACTTTGTGAGTTGCTCGAAAAAAATAACAGAAAAACGAGTCTCCACTTAGAAGAAAGGGATGTGTCCTGTTGCCAAATCGCTCAAACATCCCTGACTACGAACACATGACAGTAAATCAAACAAAAAAGAGACTGGAAATCACCGAGGCACCAGACTGGCAGTTGCACAATGTGGAAGTCACAGCAGCAAATCACACAAAATATTGCAAGCTACGTGAATTTTTTTTTTTTTTTTTTAACCACAGAGAGTGGTAATCATAATGCATTTACATCATCTCGGGTAGAGGTCAGTGAGAGGTGGCACAGCTTCAGCGGTCACCCCCTGCTGTGCTGCACTCTGTCTAAAACTTCACACTGCTGGAGATGCCACTTTCACGTGATAAAGACCACCATTAAAAAAAAAAAAAAAGAATAGAAAATGTCAGGTTTGTGGCAGAACAGGAAAAGATATTGCAGCAAATCAACTATTAGGCAACCCGCAAACAGACTTGGGCGGGTGATCACTTCTCAGTGGGAAGTTGTGATAATGGAGCATAACATTTTCAAACCCAACTAATCCAGTTCTCCGCCATGGGAGTCAGAGCCTATCCAGGAAACACTGGGTGCCACACAAGAACCAAAACTGAACAAGACGGGCCCGTTGATCTCAGGGTCAATTTACAGGCTCACGAGTGAGGCCAACTTGGAATCACTGGTTAAACTAACTGAACGTGTACTTGGAGATGTGGGAGGAAAACAGAACAACCCAGAAGAGGACCGGGCCCTGGATCTACAGTGTGAGGCAGCAGGGCTCACGGGCCATTTCCTGCTGGTTTCTCTTTGTCCCCGGCACAATCAGCCATAACATTCAAACCACTTAGTAGTTAAGTGAATAACGATTATCTGTTACGATGGTCTCTGTCAAGGGGTGCGATATATTGGACGGCGAGTGAACGGTCAGTTCTTGAAGGTGATCTGTTGGAAGCAGAAAAAATGGTCAAGTGCAAGGATCTGAGCGACTTTACCAAGAGCCAGACTGACGGCTAGATGGCTGGGTCAGAGCATCTCCAAATTATCAGGTCTTGTGCGGTGCTCCTGGTACGCAGTGGCCAGTATGTACCAAAAATTTACCAGCTAAGAAGAACTTCATTGATGCTCCTTGGGAGTGAAGGCCAGGCTGTTCGGTTGGATCCCACAGAAGAGCTACTGTGGCACAAATTACTGAAAGCCTCAATGTGGGCCATGAGAGGAATGTGTCAGAACAGCCAATGCATCTCAGCTTGCTACATAACCACAGACCAGTCCGAGTGCCAATGCTGAACCCCCTGCTCACTTCCAAAAGCGCCTACAATGGGCTTGTGAGCATCAGGACTGGACTATGGAGCAATGGAAGAAGGTGCCCCGAGTCTGATGAATCACTTTTTCTTTGTGTGTACGCCATTTACTTTGTGAAGAGACGGCAGGAGAATGCTCTACGGGAAGGCGGCAAGCCAGCAGAGCCAGTGTGATACTCAAGGCAATGCTCGGCTGGGAACTCTTGGCTCATGTGGATGTTATTTTGAAACGCACCACCAGCCTTAAAGCTGTTGCAGGATAATGCACCCGACTCCCTGTAAAAAACTGTTCAAGAATGATTTGAGGAAGATGGCAAAGAGTTCAAGGTGTTGACTTGGCCCTCGATTGCAATCCGATCGAGCATCTGTGAGACGTGTTGGGGAAGAACAAGTCCAATCCATAGAAGTCCCACCTTGCAGCTTACAGGACTTGAAGGATCTGTGGTTAACGTCTTGGTGCAGACACCACACGGCACTTTCAGAGGTCTACTGGGGTCCACACCTTGATGGCTCAGAGCTGATTTGGTGGCACAAGGGTGACCAAGGCAATATTAGGAAGGTGGTTTGAATGTTGTGACTGCCTATACACACACACACACACACATATACATACATATTATATACTAGACGTTCCCCGTGGTATTAGTGAAACAGGACAAACTTTAAAAATCAATAAACAAAAAGGTAGCGCTAGCTAAGCGGAGGTAAGGAACACTCCAAAACGCAGAGGTAGAGTTACACTCCACTCCTGACGTCACGTTCCCCCCTCCCCTCGGCCCACATCATCTCTCTCGGATTAGCGGAAATATATCGCTCCTGCAAGCAAACTATGATTCTTAGTGTGATGAGAGAAGTCGCAAAATCAACCGGAATGTTCAAGCAAATTATAGGAGAAAAACCCAATCTAAACCCGTTAAGTAGCTCTCTCGTTCGCTCGCTAAGTGGGGGCAAGATACACCCCGAGGCTGGAGAATAAGTGAGGAGGGTCCTGCCTGCTACCCCCTCCCCTCGGCCGGCTGCGAGTCTCTTGGATTCGCACAAATCAATCAGTACAGGAAGCAAATAGTGACAAGTCACAAAATCAACCGGAACGTTCAAGCAAATTATAGGAAAAAAAAAAAAAACGATCTAAATCCGTTAAGTAGTTCTCACGTGAAAAGCGGACAGAAAGACACACATTGGATAATAGAGATCGATCTGTCTATCTATCTGAGAGACAGACACACACACACACAAATACATTGTGAAGAAAGAATTACAGACAGCACACTCAAAGATTTGGGGTGGAAGTCCCGTATAGTAGAAGGTCCAGAGCAGACTTTCCAGACTGATACATTCAATAAATGAATCAAACAGAGGACATTTCATGAGGTGAATGGATTTTTATAGTGGACTGGCAGGAAATTACATACAGAGGGAATGCTGGGAAAACGGAAGGACGGAAATGACGTAGAAACTTGAGGCCAGAAGTGCAGTCATCTGGTGAGGTCAGAAATAATGCCTTTGTTATTGTGTGTGAGAGATCGTCTGCCGATCTTCAAGTACGTTTATTCTTCTGGTTTCTGTTCAAAAAGGGGGGGGGGGGGGGGGGGGTTAGGAGCACTCCCAAGAGGAGGAATGAAAACTAAAATTAATAAGCATGTTTTTGGGATGTCGGAGAAAATTCACACAGACACAGGGGGTAAACTTTTAAATTTCACATAGGATGTGTCCCCGGGGGTGCTGGGTGGGGGGCGGTGCGACTGAACTCCGGTTCCTTCCACTGTGAGGCAGCAGAAGTTCAAAACATTCAACAGAAGGCTTTGTGATTTAGTTACACGCTTCCACGCCCATTGTGTCCGATGCCGCGCCCACTACCAATAATCTTAACAGCGGAGTGTAACCGAGAGTGAGAGAGAGTGAGATTATTGCCTTGTACAAAACCCACTTTATGTTATCACACTTCGTTAAGCCCGTCAGCTACTCCCTAAGTGCATGTGTGTGACAACATTTATATATTCGTATACACATACATACATAAACGAGAAATGCATTGTGATGAAAAAGTACTTGCTTCCTTCTTAATATTAATACAAACATTTTGACACTGAATATTTCTAGATCTTCAACCAAAATGAAATTATTACATACGAGGGATATCCAGAAAAAAAGGTTACAAGTGCCCTGGAGGGTGCAGGGAATTTTTTTTTTTCGAAGGTTGGCATACCTGCGCGTAGGGGGGTCCTAAGGGTCAAAATAAGCCCGGGACCGCGTCAGTCAGTTGTGAAATGTCATCACAGCAAGCGAGTTCGTCAACCTCCGCTGAGGCCGTTTGCTCCACCTACCGCCGATGCAAGATTCGTTCGGTCATCAAGTTCCTCACTTTGCGTCACGAATCTGCGGCCGAGACCCATCGTCAGCTTGTGGAAGAATTGTGAAAGAATTCTTGGGTGGGAAACGTTTTTCCAACGATGAGGAGGTGAAGGAGACAGTGGAGAAGTGGCTTTCGGAGGTGGAGCGGAGCGTATTCGACGAGGGTATAAAAAAAGCTGGTGCCCAGGCTGAAGTGCATCGAAGTTGACGGCAATTATGTTGAGAAATAAACACATATTTTGGATCATACCCTGTAAATTTGGTTGAAATATATTCATTTTTCGATTTTTAACAGCTGTTGTAACCTTTTTTTTCTGGATATCCCTCGTAAATGGAACAAAACTGAACAAATGATTTATTTTTTTTGACTTATGTCATGAGCACAATTATGCAACAGCAAAGGGAAACCAACTGGGGATATCTGGATTTAGGCTGAAGAAGTTCTGCAATGATGCAGGAAATCAGGAAGTGGCACAATACTTTTAAAAACACTGCATATGTACTATATATATATATACACACACACACACACACACGCATGCACGCACGCACGCACACACAAGGTATCCGGCTTTGCCCGGTTACATTTCTACAATGAACTAAGGAGAGAAATCAAAGGTTTGTCTGTTTTTTTAAATGGTGACCCTGTTGTTCTTACTTTTTGTCCCATCTTTCATCCATCGATGTCTCCTCTCTCGTGTGTTGAGATTTTCTTCCTTTTGGGGCCGATTGGATGGCAGAAGTGCATCCATGGATGCTGTCGTGTCTGACTTGTCCTCTTAGTTCGTTGTGCATAAACTCTGAAGAAAAGCCAACAAAGCCGACGTTACACAACCACCCTTTGGTTCTCGTCCGTATTGAGTGGCACCACCACTCTCGATCGAGCCTCACCTGACGACCCCTTCAAAACCGCACAAGACACCATTTTATATCATAGGTGATAGAATGTTCAGGTGTTTTTACTCGCTCAGACCCAGCAGGGGACACTGATGTGCAAACAGTAGCACACACGCACAAAAAAAAAAAAAAAAAACACACTGGGACCCCCAAGGTCAAAATTTTGAATTCTAAAGTAGTGTGTCTTGTCTGTAGGGTCCTAGTGAGCAAGTATGCAAAATTTGTTCCCGATCATTCAAAGGGAGGTGGATTGACTGTATGTCTGTCTGCATGTTCCCTATACAATTTAATATACACCTACTGTATATAGTAATAGACAAAATGGATGGACAAGCAGAGGGTCTCCGACAATGGACGGTTATCACTCACCTCCTAAGCTTTCAGTTCTTTGAGACGCGAGAGGAAAGCGGAGCCTGCAGAGAACATCCACTCAGACAAGGAGGCAGCAACAGCAGCTGCATTAGTGGAGGTCCGAGTATCCTGTGGTCCTGGTCAGTAGCTGCGCTCCCCCTGACTACAGCATTAGACGTCGAGTCACGTGGTCACTCGTTCCTTTCTCCACACTGACCGTCACCCTGAGGATGTCACGTAAGCTGCAGGTCAGGTGTCCATGAGAAGAAACCCAAAAAGCCCGGAGCACCTTGGGAACAAAGCAGAGCAGATTCAGTTATTGATTTGTCAGCCCATAGCGTCCATCAGTCATCAGAAGGAAGCGGACTGATCGACTTTCTGGATCAAGTAGAAAATACTGAAGGCTGCAAATGTCTGTCACGATTCGGCTTTCCATTCATTATCCACAACTGGCTTTTGTCTCCCAGTTCACAGCAGAATGAGGGACAATCAGAAACCATCAAAGAGTCTGATGGGCCTGCAAAGAGATCAAGGAGTTCAATTCATGGCAGAGTCAGGAGATCACATCTGACAATTAAGAGGGACATTTGTGTTTTGTGTTGCCAAATATTTAATGGGTGCAAATAAATTACTGGGACAGAACTTGGCAAGGGGGCATTAAATGCCACAAAATGATTTCAGAACCAACACTGAAAACTGGCAACAGCTCTGCAGGTTTGACTAAACACACAAGGCCTTGGTGCTTCGCAAGACGTCGTGTCTTCATCCACAACACAAACCCATAAAAATGCCAGGTGTGAATACTCAAAATGCCTGGAAGGAATTTCAAATAAAAAAAAAGCATGGCTGGAATTCGAAAAGGGGCTTCACAGATTAATGTCGCCCGTCCATATTCTAAACCCACTTAATACAAACCAAGCTGACACCAATGACTGTCAAAATAAACCAATGAATGAAGGATTTCCAATTTTAAAAGCAGAATAGAATTTTAATTTATGATTACCTAATCTAACACCCTCAAAGCTGTATAATCCAATTCAGAGCCATGGAGGCTGGAGCCTGACCTGGCAGCACCAAGTACAAGGCAGAAATCAGCCAGAACCTCACAGGGACTTGAATTTCTGTATTCTGCAGTATGAAGGATTCCAAATAAGTAAAATCAGTCCACATTGTGCAATACCTGTAAACCATATATGGCTTCTCTCATGGAATATAAATAAGACCAGGCGGCATAACTCCAGAGGTATGCTTGGTATTTACACTGATGTGGGGGCACCCCACACAAATATTTGCACACTCCTGCAATTATTGACTGCCTTCACCCAGGGGTTATTCTAAATTCTCACTCTTCAACATTTTATAGGATGACAACCTTGGACGTTGACACAAAGTACTGAAAGAATGAATGTCAATAAAAGCAGAGGTTCTGCCGAGTGTGGCAAAAAACAGACAAGCCAGAAGGTGGTCAACCAAAAAAATAAAAAATAAATCAAGGAAACTTCTCACTGTGAACAAGTGCTGGTATGCGCCCTGAGACTGAACTGCCCGCCCCACACCTAGCTGGGTCATCCCAGTGCCTTGTGATCCTGAAATGGACTGAGAAAATTGGAGTGACAGATACATAAATGCTCTACACTAACATTTATCCACCATTATAAAAGGATAAGTGTCTGTGTGGCCGTCCGGTCGCTATGTCCCTGTCATTCCAACAGATGGTGCATCACAAGCATTTATAAAAATAAAATGCATGACATTTGTCATTCTAACAGATGGTGCATCACAAACACTTATAGCAATAAAATGCATGTCATTTGTCATTCCAACAGATGGTGCATCACAAACATTTGTAGTAATGCATTTTATTACTAGAAGAGTTTGTGATGAGCCATCTATTACAATGACTAAGGCAATGCATTTTATTATGATAAACATTATAAAATACATTCCAATAGATGGTGCACTGCAAACAATAATGCAGAGGTCTGTATTGATTACTTAGATTTAAACCTGTCTTTGTCAGTTAGCACAACTAGTCCACTTTAAAGGATAAGTGTCTGTGTATCTGCGTCTGTCCAGTTATGTCTCTGTCATTCCAACAGAGGGCACATCATAAACATTTATAGGAATAAACTACACTGTATTTGTTATTCCAACAGATGGTGTATCACAAACATTTACACTGCTTTTTCAATTCATATACCACGTGGCACATAACAGAGACATATGCATTGCATGGTGAACTGCAAATGTTAATGCTAAGGTCTACATTGATCTCTTAGATTTCAACGACATTGTTTGTGCAAGGCCGTCTTAGCAGCATCATAGGCCACGGGGCAAAGTAATGCACTGGGGCCCCTGTTTTGATAGTAAAACAAATATACATAGGCATCAGAAACATTGTGGGCCCTAATGCACGTGGGCGCCCCCAGCCACTGCCCATACGTTAAGACAGTCCTGCAATGGGTAGCACAGCCACATTAAAGGATACCTGTGTGTGTGTGTGTGTGTGTGTCTGGCCAGTTACTAGGTCTCTTTTGTTCCAACAGATGGTACAACACAGACATCTGTGCCAATTAAATATATTGCCTTTATCATTCCAACAAATGGTGCATCCCAAACATTAACACAGCTTTTGCAAATCCCTTACAAAACGGCATATAACCGAGATATGCTTTGCAAACGTTACCTCGGAGGTCAACATGGATTACTTAAATTGTACTACAGACTATATATGTTCATGTGTATATTTATATATATATATATATATATATATATATATATATATAATGTGTGTGTGTGTGTGTGTGTGTATTAGTCCCGTAGGCGTCTCCTCGTTTCTTTCTCTTCTTGCACGCCGTAACCTCCACGGAGCCCCGGGTGCAGCTTCTTTTAGTGTGAAATTCCACCTCCTGAGGCTAAAAAAGTGCCCCTGCCTCAAATTTCATTTGATGTTATTTTGTCAAGGAAGATAAAAAAAAATATAAAACTAAAATCTAAACTAAATATTTCTTTGCCCCCCAGGTATGTTTTTCACATTCATTTGTAAGCGACTTCCACGAGTCCATGGAGCCCAAATGCTCGACGCGACGCCAGCTTTGGACGGGTCTGTCAGGTTGTACATAAGAGACGAGGTGGTGAAATGTTTAATAAAAATACACACATCACCGGCTGCAATAAGTAAGTAAGCGCTCTGGGCATTGGAAAAGCGTTAAATAATTATTAGTAGAGGTAGCATTAGTGTTATTATTATAAGATTGTATTTCTTACCAGAATGCATAAGAACAGCAGGAGATACAGTTTGCGCTTTGGAGGATCTCCATTTTCCTGGCTCACTGCACATTTTTGCTTTCCTAAAGAGACTCTTAGGTCCTGAGGCTCCTGACTTGGAATTCATGCCGTTGAAGCCTTGGACGGACGGACGGAGCGTTGGTGGGAGAAGAGGTTGGATAACAAAAACCTCAGTTCGTATAGCGCCTTTAATTCAGATATGCAGGGCATTTTACCACGAATCGCCTCCGCTTAATATTATGAGATGCTTGTGAGATTACAGAGATCTTGGACTACCCACTACCCCAAGACAACATGTTGGGTTTTCATCCAGAACTGAATCAGAGTCGGGCTGAGCGAAATGGTGACGTTTGGCTTTTCATTCCTCCCTTCTGTATATCAAATTTCACCACAGGGACACAAAACATGCGTGGGAGTGTTTGTGTGTACGGTAACCATTAGCGCGAATTCAGCCCTTTAAAAATAAACCCGTGAGAACAGGTTTTATCACTGAAGCAAATAAATAAATAAAATAAAATCTCTTCACATTTCAGGGAGTAAAGCTTAAGAAATGCGACATTTTTCAGTCGCTCAGCTGCCCTAACGCCAACTCTTCAATGTTTCGTGCGTTAAGCGGCCATCCACGTAGTTCAGATGCGATTCAAGCCCCGTAAGTCAGGGGAACAAAAGAAGAATTTTACAGAGGCACATTACTTGAATATTAATACCATTTTTTTTTTTTTTCCACTTATCTGTTTTGCCTGGGAGTGTGTGTCTAAAAAGTCGCCCTGCTGCTTTGTCCTCTGCGTTTTTTTTCGCTCGAAAACCTGAACTAAATTTTAAAAAATGCCCACTACTGCATATAAAAGCAGCAAATGGCAGAGTTGCAAACAAACGATATATAAGACTAAAGCCACTGCGATGTTGTAATCGAGTTCCCCGCTGGGCCGGCCCTCCGAGCTCCGTCCATTAAGTGTTTTTCCTGCTCATTCGCTCGCACGCCGCAGATCGACGGGCGCCCCAAGACGCAGCCGCCGCTTCCGCGATCGGAAAACTGAAGAAGAAGAAAACGAAAGTCGGGAGTCCCTGAGCTTTGGTACTCGTATGGAAAAAAGGTAAACACACAACTGCTGCTTTTCTTTTTTTCCCTAATAACGTTCTCGATTTGTTGCTTTCTTTTTAAAACGTTTTGAGACAGCGGATAACATTATACAGACAAACGCAGATTTAACGTTTGATTCCAAGTCACTTGTCTCTGGATGAGTGCGACTCGTCCGTCGGCCTGCTACACGTTAACTGGGATGAATGGGGGGCTGTCGGACTGCGTTTGTTTCTTACATGAATACGCCATGAGTTTTTACTCTTCTGGAGTTTCATTTCACTTGTAAGGAGGGCACGTGAGGAACGTAATTTACCGGGAAAGTGTCGCTAAACCACGAAGCCTTTTAATTTTTCTGAACTTGCTGCTACCCAGGGAAAGGGATCAGAGTTCAATCGCCCACCTGGTCAATGCATGTGTCAACTTTGTATTCTCCCTTTCTCCCGTGCCAGTGTGAATTGTGTCTCAAATCCCAAACACCCGTTAAATTTTAGGTATGGGAAAATTTGTTTAGGCAGACAAGTGGATTGACTGCATCCAGTTGAGGGTTTGGTGTTGACGGAACCTAAACGAGCGGCTCCGAGATAAAGAAGCCAACGCTGAACGCGGTGCCAGTCCACCACAAGGGCACACATGTGCGCACACACCCACACTCGTACAGTGAAGTGTTATGAAGGAGAAGTGAAAAGGTTCATTAATCACTAGATGGCAGCAGAGAGAGAGAGAGAGAGAGAGAGAGAGAGGTGGAGGTTAGGAACACTCCCAAGGGAAGGACAGAAAAATTAATAAGCATGTTTTTGGGATGTCGGAGAAAATTCACACAGACACAGGGGGTAAACTTTTAAATTTCACATAGGATGTGTCCCGAGGGGGGCGGTGCGACTGAACTCCGATTCCTTCCACTGTGAGGCAGCAGAAGTTCAAAACATTCAAGAGAAGGCTTTGTGATTTAGTTACACGCTTCCACGCGACCACGCCCATTGTGTCCGATGCCTCGCCCACCACCAAGAATCTTAACAGCGGAGTGTAACCGGGCGCTCGCGGCGCATTTGGTGACTAACGCACTGGGCGTTCCGTGACTAGGGAAGCAAAGTCGATTTTTTTAGTTTTAATCACGAAATCTTCTCCGTGTCCCTTATTTTTCTCTTAGGCCCTAAACGCTTCCGTACGGATTCCATGGGTACTGCGGGCTGCATTTCTACAGGAATCGCCCGACATTAAAGTCGGCGTATGTCTTGGTGGAGGGCTCGGGGGTGAACGATCTTAAACAGTCGTTTTAGGTTTAATTAACGAAAAAAGATCAAAGTGTAAAAACGTGCCACAGTCTAATGACGACTTTAGAAATTTAACGCGATGGCGAACACTTTAGTATTCACTTAGGGATATTTGCGCAACCAACGCCATCTACGGAGTGTGCTGGAAAATCATCGACCATCCCAGCCGACAGACGCCGAAGGATCGGCCAGGTCACAGATTGGTTCCACCAAGTTAATCGGTTTTAAAGTTTCTCACTTCCGTTAGAGACGGTAAGGCGCGCAGTTCTGCGATCATTGATACAAAAGATGCGTGGGTGGAATACGGGATCCCGAAAGACGCGGTTCTGGCATTTGTGTAATAATCTAGTCGAGGACAGACACACTCGTGTATTCAGAGACTCGACACGCACGCATAGTTACAAGGAACGGCAAAGCAGCGATTGGACGGCTTGCTGCTATATAACGCTGTACCGATCAAAGTACAACGGAGGGTATTTGGCCGTTTGTGCCTCGCGATGGGCAGCTATGCCTTATGTATTGTAACGATCTGGAAAAGAAATTCCCACTGAGCTAGTGTGATCTAAAAAGTAAAATAAAAAGGGGGGGGGGGGGGGGGGGGTGGAGACACAACTGCCACACTTAATAGGCCGCCTCTGGGGGGGTGGGACTTTTAGAAGGGAGCGTCAAGTAAAAGAAGAAGAGTGTGTTTAACTCGTGGGGTGGGATGGTTTGGAGTTCAGTGCTTGTTTGTTTGTCCTGACTACGATGTTTTTTTTGGCTTGTGATGTCAGAAGAGAATAAAACAAACCATTCTTTATTTTTCTGGGGACAATTACCACCACTTGCTTGCAAGATTTATTTGCCCGCCTGGGAAGGGATACTACACTCATATCAAAAGCTATAGCCAGTTCATGTGTCTTCACTATAATTGGAACTGGATTTAAATCAGCAAAAACTTTCAAACTTGACGTGCAAAAAATGCCTTTTACGTTAGTATGACAGGACTTAAAATATACATTCATTAAAACTATATAACAGCAATAAAAATAAAACTTTTTATCCAATTCTGGTTTCAAATAACTTCACATTACTAGACTAAGTGCGAGAACTTCAGTTCTGTTCAATGGTTTGATTGGAAAAAAAAATGTCACCATCTACCACTAAATGGCAATACAGGTTTAGAAAAATCATCCATTGAACCCGCAGATTGGATGAAGTCGTCTCATTCAAAGTGTGAAAGGATGAAGGACAAGCGGACGTCCTCATAGAAATAAAAACGCTTAACTGTGTGTTTGCAGTCTTGTTTTCTTCAAATAACTTTATATTTTCTTTATACAAATTGATCCTATTAATTAGAATAACCTACATTTATTATTACATTTAAAAAGTCAGCATGTCTTTATCCTTTTATTTTTGCAAATCCACTTTCTACAGCCTTATGTTTTGCTTGAAGGATCTGCTGCCAGATTTATGGAAGGAGCCACTCCAGCATTTGCAATGGCCAGACCGATATGACATGCGTTTGATTGGAGCTCTGTGTGTGTCTGTGTGTGTGTGTGTTCTGGAAATTCTAATAAACTGGGGATATTTACTGAATACACACCAATAAGGTGGGGGTGTGAGCAGGCGGGGGTGGGGGGGCTTAACTTGAGTCCTCAGCAAGTGGACCATTGGGTATTGATGAGAAGGTGCTGTGGATCCACCCTCCATTAAAATCTACACCACACCAAGATCGAACTTCAGTGGTAAAACGTACGTGTGTGTGTGTGTGTGTGAGTGAGTGTTTATGTGCGTGTACCGCTGTGCCTTCCCTCCTCCGAGTTCACATCCTGCTGCTTCAGGCAGTGTGGTGTTTTATTATTATTATTATAGGATATTGTTATGGTACAGTGTTTGATAGCACTAATATGTTTTCATATACAGTATTTAATAAAAATTTAAATCACCAAAAAAGATACATCACCATATGACCACTAGATGGTGCTGCTGACCTGTATAAGATTTATACATTAAGCAAAGTGTTATTTATGTATTTGTTTATTGATTGATTGGTTAGTTATATTATCTGTACTGAGACCATTTTTTTATATTTCTGATGCTTTGTACAAGTGATTCATAAAGTTTTATCTAAACATAAAGCCCTTGCTAAGTTATAATTTCCAACTTAACTTTCCTTATATAATGTGCCGTCAATATTTAGATGAAAATCAAGTGAGCAGTGAGAAAAACGCTATATCAATGTGAATAATAAATTATTATTATTTATTATTATTTTTATTATTATTATTAGAAGTCAAGCAAAATTACACCTTTTATTGGCCAACTAAAATATTACAATATTCATGCTTGCGGGGCAGCTCAGGGCCCTTCTTCGGGCGAGATGTAAATATTAATTGACTTTAAAATAAAGAAAATTCACCAGATCACCAATAGGTGGCACTGCTGCCCTTCAAAAATCCCTATAATGAAACCCATCTTTCTTTTATTGAAGACACGAACGCCGCATTCACGTTCAGACAGGCGCTGTATAAGAGTTTGCGAGGTTTTGAGTTCCTCGGCCATTCACTCGCATCGGGAGAAAACCAAGCTACCCAAATTCGCCATTTGTGGTGCACTCCGATAGTCCGTGAATGCTAATGCTGAGCAACAGCCAACAAACATCATCAGAAGCGTCAATGAAAACAATCACAAATTATTCGTGTCGCATAATCGACATGTCAAGCCGTCCATCTGACACAAGCCAACATTACATTTGCCCAATTTTGATTATGAGAATCCATTAGAATTCCTTATTTAGTTAAATGTGGAATTCAACTTTTAAGTGTGGTGGTCATCTAGGAGTAAGTAGCTCCTTACTATTTGACAGCTCTTAGAGTATTGGAAGTTCTGCCTATTAAAATATTAGCAGAAGAGTGTAAAGGAACTGCATTTGCAGGTAGACTATTGGCCCGTCCACATTACTACATTTTCATTGAAAAACGCAGACATTGTCTCAGTTTTCGAATTTCGTTCCTACTACTCTGGTGCTTTGAAACACCAAAATCGGAGACTTTTGAAAATTTTCTCCAGAGCAGTAAACTTCTGAAAATGCAGTCTCTGTTGTTGTAATGTGGACAGAGGAAACAGCAGTTTTTGAAAGCACAGAGTGTGATCGGGATCCGATTCATTGATTCTTAATACATGGCCTTCCCGGATTGGATTCTGGTCATTATAAGGTCTCATTCACCCTTCAGCGAAGAAAACTATATTCCAATATAGCGGGCAGAGACGAGTTTCCGTTATTGCGTTTTGTGCAGTCTGAATGCTGCCTATGTGAGTAAAAGGCAACTCCTTTACCGACTGCTACAGTTCTGCGGTAAATCTGATGGCCGGCAGGATTAGCGTCCCTTTTAGGATTTTTGCACCTATGCATGCGTGTCCAGTGTAATGTTCATGTCATCTGCACTCTTGGTCGTTTTATTGTGGATGGAGATCACTTTTGTTTTAAAACACCATTCTGAAATGAAAACGTAGTCATGTGGGCATAGCTCATAAAACAGCCGCATTCAGTTGCAGAGAAATGTTAAGTGTAACATTAGGTAAAGTGGACTAGCAGGCCATGGCATCCATCGTCATTTGCTTACAAATTGTGTTTTGTTTTTGTCTTTACAGTTTTGCCGACGACCGCTCCATGTGATCATAACGTCCTTTGTAAAATTGTCCTAATGTTAAGGTGAACATTCAATTAAATATTCAAATTTATATTCAGACATTGCACATTTTAGGTGGTACCAAGAACGTTTGTGCTATAACCCTAAGTGAGTTGAATGTGTGTTATACATGAAAAATGGGGTTTTGGAGTTCATTGGGATAGCATTTTCACGTCCATTTCTTTCCTCGTGCAATATTTTAAAAGTTGAACTTTCATAACGTCTTATCACAAAGGCATTTTTGTTCATGACTTGGGCGATCGTGTCCAAGATTCTTCACAGAGTCACTCGGGCGTACGTGACGTCATCCGAAGCACCTGCAGAAAGTCAACCCACTGTATTCTGGATTATGCGGGATCAGGGTTACTGTGTCTGGTGTGCATCGTTTTATTCTGTTCTCGCTATTCCTGGTTACGAACAAATATTTTTCTGGTATTTCAAGACTGTTGGCTTGGTTGTGTCATGGTAAGGACCGAGGTTCCCTGTAATGTTTGAGCTCTGCAAAGCTCCCTTACCTACTCTTCTGTGGAGCACCAAGTGTCGTGAATCACCAACACACAAACAACAAACGGGAAAATAATATCCTTTACCACCAGTCGCCTGCACAAACGACAAGTTCTTATCCTCCTTGTAGATTCAAGAGTTGTGGCTGTGCAACACATAAAGGGACAGCATGCACTTCAAACTTAGAGGGAACATAGGTAAGGACCTAAGGTGACCCCATTCTCTCCTTTATACTCTTTATTATGTAAAATAAAGCAGAATGCCTTGAATGCCATACTCTTACCACCCAGCACTCCCACATTCCTTTTGTAGCTCAAACCCCAGACCATTCAACAGAGTACCAGAACAGGTAGGACAGAACGCTACACATTTCTTCTTGATGCATACAAGATCAGCAACCAATTTCCCCTCAGGGATTAATAAAGTGAATCAAATCAAATTAAGGTCTTCAAATATTATAGCTAGTGCCATAAACAAAAGCAAATAGAATGTGGCATTGCCAGTCATACAACCTGGCTGCGTTAGGCATGCAGTTTCAGGTAGCACATCAACTTGTTGCTGAAGTTCGACTCGACTCTCTTCTTAGATTGCTCATTGGCTGGGTAGGGCCAGGCAGAATTACGTCCGTTGACAGAGAGTTGGTCTTCTCTTCTATGGATGGAAGTTTACCAGAGTGAAAGAGAAACAGAAAGAACAAACACGCGTCATCGTCTTTTCATTCTGCAGCACATATTGGATGTTCTGCTGAATGACAAATAAAATTGAATTGAATTGTCAATCCTTTGGTTTCCATGACTGTTCTTGTGCCTTGTGGCAAAGAAAAGACCGGGAGATAAACGCGAGGTCAAAATAATGACATCAGATCCGGTACCGAGTGATCGAAGAAACCCAGCAACAACAACTAAACATGAACCAAAGTCATAGTTGAAAGAGAACGAAAGGATAATCTGTTCAATAACAGGGATCTTAAGAAGAACACAACCACACTTAAAAATTGTTTTGTCTTTTGATATCCGCAAACTCGGATAAGGAAGTGATCCCAGGGAGTGAACTTTATACCCCGCCACCCCAAATGTCACTTCAAAGACGATTTCTGACATTGCTATAACCATCAACAAAACTACTGCTGGAATTACGTGCAACATTTTGCAGCCACTTCTATAACATTGTAATAATGTTTACTACTATTTTCAAAGAAAAACTTTATGAAGATACTAGAAATCCTGACAGCCTTCTATGAATATGTAAATGAGTTAAGGAAATACAAGGGGGGAGACACCTGAAGATAGTCAATGGCATGGGAGTGGATTGTAGCTGGGTAGGTATCTTGGGCCTACAACTGTGGATGATCAGTCCACCGAGTGGCATTGTGGCGAGCTGATCGAGTGCGTATTTCTAACATTTGTTCTACAATCACACAGACCACTTTGGAGATTTTTTTTTTTCCTACTAACCAGCAGCACAGATTTTCAAAACAACAACATTTATTTCTCTAGCACATTTTCATACAAATGATGAGCTCAAAGTGCTTTATATGATAAAGAAAGAGAAAAAAAGACAATAAATAAGAATTCAAATTAGGGAACAATAATTAACATAGAATAAATGTAAGGTCAGATGGCCAGGGAGGACAGAAACAAATAAACAGCAGACGGCTGAAGAAAAAAATAAAATCTGCAGGGGTTCTGAGGCCACGAGACCACCCAGCCCCCTCTAGGCATTCCACCTAACATCAATGACCTCAACCAGATCTCATGGTATTCAGGGTTCACATGGAAGAACTTGATGATGACGGTCACGTGGACTTCTGGCCTTTAATCCATCAATGTAGGGACATCACGGTGCTTTGATCAGGTGGTGGTAGCGCAGATCAACATCACAGAAAACTGGAAAAAGAACACAAGAGAAAGTAGGGGTTAGGACGGATTTTGGAGCCACCATGAATAATAATGATAATTAATTGAATATACAGAGCACTAGAATTAAACTAAAATGAAGTTATGAGAAAGCCATGTTAATGTAATGTGTTTTCAGCACTGTTTTAAATTGCTCCACTGTATCAGCCTGGCTAATGACTATTGGCAGGCTATTCTAGATTTTAGGTGCCTAACAGCAGAAGGCCACCCGCCTCACCACTTCTTTTACGTTTAACTCTTGAAATTCTAAGCAGACCCTCATTTTAAGATCTAAGTTTACGATTTGGACTGTAAGGTGATGGACATTCCGAATTATAAAATGGAGCAGATTATTTAAGGCTTTGTAAACCATCAGCAGTATTTTAAAGTCAATTCTAAATGACACAGGTAACCTGTGTAGCGACACTAAGACTGGTGTGATGTGCTCAAATTTTCTTTTCCTAGTTAAGATTCTAGCAGCTGCATTCTGCACTCGTTGTAATCGATTGACGTCTTTTTTGGGTGGTCCTGAGAGGAGTGCGTTACAGTAATCTAGTCGACTGAAAACAAAAGCGTGAACTAATTTCTCAGCATCTTGCAGTGTTATAAGAGGTCTAACTTTTGCTCTATTTCTTCAGTGAAAAAAATGCTGTCCTAGTGATCTGACTAATATGTGGGTCAGAGTCAATAGTTACCCCTAAATTCTTTACCTCCGTCTCGACTTTTAATCCTAATGCATCAAGTTTATTTCTGATAACCTCATTATATCCATTATTGCCAATCACTAAAATTTCTGGGTTTTTTTTATTTAGTTTGAGAAAATTACTACTCATCCATTCAGAAACACATTGTGTCAGTGAATCAAGAGAGTCGGGGTCATCAGGTGCTATTGATAAATACAGTTGTGTGTCATCAGCATAGCAGCGGTAGCTCACGTTATGCCTCAAGATAATCTGACGTAATGGAAGCATGTAAATCGAAAAGAGCAGCGGACCCAGGATAGAGCCTTGTGGACCACCATATAAAATGTGTCTTTGAAGTATAATTACCACAATTAACAAAAGACACTGACGATCACGTTTTTCGATTTTTAACAGACTTGTCCATAGAGTTTGTTCCCGGAGATCAGACTCTTATTCAGTGACATTTCATTGAACTGAAAAGAACCAGGAAAAAAACATCCGGAGAAGTAACACACACAAAACTGGATTTTGCACCGTGACCGCACACCTGCACATACCACGTCATCGGTCAAAGAGTTTTTGACCAAACCCAATGTGGTTGTTGCTTTGCACGGCCTCTGCATTCTCCAGATGTCACTCTTTAGGATGTTTTCTTTTGTTCCCAGAATTCAAACTGAGACTGAAGGGAAGGTGATTTACTACCAGGGAAGAAATCCAAGGGGGAAAAAAAAGAAAGGAAAAAGAAAACCGCAGAAGGTTGTAGACATGTTAATAAAAGAATTTTGAATGTCTAGGAGAGGACTTTGAAGGGTTCTAAAACAGAACTGCTGTAAGTTTTTTATAAATTTGGTGAATTTTTAGGTCCCCTCTTGTATAAACAAAGCCAGATGTGTGGTACAAACAAAGATAATTTTGGCGACTTTGGTTGTTTTTGGATCTTCCAAATTTAGTCTGCGCTGTACACTATAACATTTGTAATTTTTTCTTCTTGTTTTGCTTTTTCCTCAGGAACATAATGTGGTTTCCTTTTCTTCTGTTTCTTGGAGCAATGGTGGAATCCATCAGGAGGTTTCCATGCAAAATTTACCACCATGTTGCCGACTGTTCTTTTAAGTCTCTGACGCAGATTCCCGACTTTCCAAATGACATCATTGAGATCAACTTAAGTGTGAATAACATTACAGAGATAACAGAATATTCATTCCCTAAACTGGACAGTCTGACAGACTTGGACATTGGAGATCAGCAGACAAAATTCCTGATAGTGCGACAAAACGCTTTCAGAAACGTAAGAAATCTTCAGACACTGAGTTTAGCAGGTAATGTTAATCTCATCCTCAGTCCAGATGCATTTGTGGGTTTACGTGATGTGAGGTATCTTAATTTACTGTACAACAACTTGAACGAATCCATATTGGAAGGTGAGTATCTGAGGGACCTTGTTTCACTTGAAACACTGGACCTTTATGGAAATCATATCCAGCGATTGAGGCCCAATAGATATTTTCGGAAAATGACAAATTTCATGATCCTGAATTTGAAACTCAATCAAGTCACGCAGATCTGTGGGGACGACCTCTTGCACTTTCAAGGAAAGAATTTTCAACTTCTCAATCTTGACTCAAATTATGTTGGCAAGATGGAGTCCACTCCAACTTTCTGGGAGGAGTGTGGGTATCCATTTCAAAATGTCAACTTTGAAATCTTGAATCTTGCAGGCAACGGTCTCGACGAGGAATTAATGCGGCAATTTGTTTCATCCTTGAGAGGCTCATACATTCAGGGACTTATACTTAATCATAACAGCGTTGGAAGATCTTTTGGGTTTAACAACTCTCGAGACCCTAGTGGGGAAACGTTTGATGGACTGTCACAGATTCCCATTATTGCTTTGGATCTGTCAAATTGTTTTATTTATTCTCTGGAGCCATACGTTTTTAAACCCCTTCACGAGCTGAGGGTTCTTCAGTTATCGTTTAACAAAATCAATCAGATCCAGCGCGGAGCCTTTGAAGGTCTTAACAATTTGCAGGTGCTCAACCTGTCCAATAATCTGCTAGGTGAAATTATACCAAACGACTTCTATGGTCTTCAAAGTATCACCACGTTAGACCTGTCAAACAATAACATTGGTGGGATTATACTGACTACTTTTAATAAGATGCCGTTTCTGAGCGAATTAAACCTTCGAGGGAATTCTATCCGTAAATTTGAAATTTTTGCAACTATTCCCAGCCTACAGTATTTTCTGTTAGGAGATAACAAGTTGGACTCCTCTTTCCAGTTAACAGACATTGCTACGGATTCCATATTTGTTGATTTATCAGAGAACAGGCTAAGCGATCTCGATGTCTTTTTTAAAATGATGGCCGATGGTAAAAAGAAGTTCATTTTGCTAAGACACAACCGCCTTTCATATTGCAAGGGTTCCAGCAACATTCCAGAGAATAACAGCTTAATACATTTGGACCTTGAGGACAACATCTTGGAGTTGGTGTGGCAGAGAGGAACGTGTTTGCATATCTTCCATAAACTTGGGAAACTGGAAAAGCTCCGACTCAACCAGAACTGCCTTCGGTCTCTCCCGTCAGACATCTTTAAAGGTCTCATTTCCTTGACTCACTTAAATCTCTCGTCAAACTTTATTACCACTCTGCCAAAAGGAATTTTCCCTGAGAATCTGAAAACCCTGGATTTATCAATCAACCACCTCGTGTCACCCAGTCCTGATGCCGTCAGCTTCATCAGAGAACTCTACCTTGGGAGGAATAATTACATCTGCGACTGCAGCCTGAAGGAGTTCATCCTCTGGCTTCAAAACAGCAACTCTACACAAGATGAGCAAGAAATAGTCTGTTCGTTTCCAGAAAATTTTATCAATGTTCCGCTTACTTCTCTTACTACAGAAGGGTGTGAGGCTGAAGATGTGGCATTTGTGATGAAAGTCCAGCTTGTGCTTTTTGTAGGGACGACCGTCTTAATTTCGCTGCTGCTAATTGGGAGTGTGACTTTTACTCGCTTCCGAGGTACATGTTTTAGGATTTACAAGACTGCGTTCAACCGTTTGCTGGGATCTCCAGGTTCTGAAGGAGGCCAAAGAGATCATCAGTACGATGCTTACATTTGTTTTAGCAACGAGGACTTCTCATTTGTGGAAGCGGCTTTTCTTAAACAGCTCGACTTGCAGTTTTCCGAAAAGAATATGTTCAGAGTTTGCTTTGAGGCCCGGGATTTTCTTCCAGGGGAAGATCACATCTCAAATATACGCAACGCAATCTGGGCCAGCAAGAAAACCATTTGCGTGGTGACCAGAGAGTTTCTAAAGGACGGATGGTGTATCGAAGCTTTCAACATGGCGCAAAGTCGACAGTACGATGAACTCAAGGATGTTCTCATCATGATTTTAGTTGGAAGAATACCGCAGTACCAGCTCAAGAAATTTAGTCCGATCAGAACCTTTGTACAAACCAGGCACTACCTGCTATGGCCTGAAGACCTACAAGACATGGAATGGTTTCATCACAGACTAGCATGTTTAATTCTTAAACAGAAAACATCAAAAAGTAAAGAAAACGTTTCAGAAGAGGTCTCCCTCTCCGCAGTTAAGAGCGACAGTACGGTTCCGTGAAAGACAACAAATGTGCGTTGGCAGTCATGAGATGTTCTGATGAGAAGTTCCATATTTTTCAAATAAAACAGCAGCAATGGATAGCAGGGTTCCTTTGGGACACAAATGCCTGATACCATAGCTCCAAATAACGTAGAAGGAAGAGTTAAATCGATCATTCTGCAACTGTGGGAGGCCACCATCAACCTTTGACAGCGTGGAGGTGGTGATGCAAGTTCTCCGTTTATTTTGGTATCACATGAAGCTTATCCTTCTCTTGGTGGGGGTACACAGAAGACCACTGGAGATGAATTAAAAACGTTTGATGCCTCAGGTAGGCACCAGAAGTTAGATGCACAAGGTAGGCAAAGACATTCAAAAAGGGAAAGTTGGACCACATGGAGTCATCGGTTTTGAGCATACTAAAACAAGCTGGTACAAACTGGAGTTTTTTCGTAAGCCTTGGTAATTCTAGTGTTAAAAAGAGAGAAAAGAAGAAGAGGAGGGGCAGTTCATTGTTGGACACAAACAAATCAGTAACTTATGGAAATCCAAGAGCAACGACAGTACTAGAAATGAGGACTACTGTAAACCAAAATGAGCTCCAATGTTCAGGGAAAGACTGAAATAAACGTGATTAAATGTAAACCATACTGCTGGTGTCCTGTCTATGGATTTAAAGTGACAACACCCCCTAGTGGTCACTGTGCGTTATGATCAGTAAACATTTACAAATTACCATTCGGAAAAACAGCAAATAGAGATCCTGGTGTGCCATTCGTATTAAAACGTTTACAGTTTCCCGTTAGAATAGCTTTTCCTAGGACAATTAACAAATCACAGGGACAAACACTCTAAAAAGTTGATTTATTAGAGAGAAAGAAACGATATTCACTCACAGGCAGACATACATTGCGTTGTCACGATGTAAGTCCAAACACGGAACCAAAATTCAATGAGATCTTGAAGAAAAGTTAATTCCAAATATTGTTTTTACTAAAGTTTTAAAGTAAAAGTGAATAATGCATTTGTAACAATTCCCATAAAAATAACAGTCTCTTTAAATTGTACATCCGGTAAACCAAACCCGGTAGTGGGCGAGCAAAGTGAGCAGGGAGCAGAGCCCCCTAGTATCTCTCTCTCTCTCTCTCTATTTATATGTTCAAGTTATTTAAAAAAAATGCAAATTTGGATAATTTTATTATTGCTAAATTATAAAAGTTATTGTCCGCTGTACTGTTATTGCACTATTTTATATACACATACATATACACACATATAATTTATTATTTATTTTTTAACGTGTGCAGATGGGTTAACAGTACAGTTGGCAATAACTATTATAATTTAGCAATAATAAAATTATCCAAATTTGCATTTTTTTAAATAACTTGAACATAGATGGATTAATAACCCAATAGACAGTAATAATCCATTATTTAATATTGTGCCTTTCTCTTGTGAATACCATTTACAGCTGCTGTATAAGTGAATTAGAATAATACAATTATTCAAAATGATATACATATTTTTAAACTTGAGCACAGATAGGTTAACAAACCCCAGACAAGAATAAACTGTTATTTTATATAGCACCTTTCTGTACACATAATGTCCTAAAGACCTTTCTAAGTATTGTGCCATTCTGTTAATTCAGTGTATATGTTCACATCCTAAGCTTTCGCTTTCGCTAGCCTGCCAAGTGTTACCATCAGAGGAAAATGATTAGACATACAGGAATCAAAGGCAATATATAGCAAATTGGGGATGGATTACTAAGGTGGGGTTCAGAGGGTGCTGGTTATAAATGGTTTCTTTTTTTATTATTTGAGTGTTCTTTTGAAGCCTGCATATGCTGGGTGTCTGTTAATGGCGTTTTCATTAGCGAGCCCCCTATTCAGGCCGCTCTCTCTGGCCCTGAATTTTACTCTTGCAATGGCCCAGTTAAACGTGTGTCTGGTGGAACTTGTATGTGCGTAAATCAGAGACTGTGGGTCCCTCCTTCTGACCGTATTGTGATGTTCCTGTATATAGGTGTAAAATTCAGGGTTAAATATATATATATTTCAGATGTGTGTGTGTATATTTACAGTGTATATACACACATACATTGATATAAAGATTATACAACTGTATATACTCTGAGCCCAGCCGTATGGACTGACAAACAAGAAAAGCGTTTCCTCCACACGGTGCCTCTCCACAGCGAGTGTCCCCCACAGTCACTTGAAGATGATCTGCCGCAGACCACAAGTCCGCCTACTGTGTCTTCTAAAGCCGAGGTCCCCGGCAGTCTTAGTGGCCGACTCTGTGTGTCACAATAAGAGACTGAAATGGACGCCAAGTGCTTTACAGTCCAAAGCCACACTGCCTGTTGTACTCAAAGCGCTTTTTGTAAAATTTCCCAACAGAATGGCTGATGAGACTGGACCGGTGGGCTGGAGAAGAACTTGGGGCCCTTAGATGAAATGTAAGTGAGGTGACATCACTCTGATGGCTCGATCAAATTTAGGTCTGTCATTTCGCAAGCCTGCCTGGCCCGTGCCCAACATCTTTGTCTGCACTGCCATTAAAGTTTCGCTTTACAGGAAAGAAGTCAATGGCCTCCATATCAGATCTGGCAAATCAAAGAACTCGTTTAGATGTCAGATGTAGAAGAACGTGTAATCCTTATCTTGGTCCACAAAGGCAGATGTCTAATGATCCAAAATGTGGCAGACGTAATTCCTTCTCATGAAAGGTGGATGATTGAGTTACTGACATGGCACAGTGGGTGGCACTGGCACCGCACACCTCTTCAGGTTTCCTTCAGTCTGGCGCACATAGAAGGGTCTGCTGTTGTGGCCTGGTGGCCTCACTTGCCCCTGAAACTCCCGCGTTAGGCTTGTGAGGAAAATACGACATTGTTTTTAATGAATCAGGACCTTGATAAAGATGAGAGCAGTAAATAATTTGTGTACTAACATTGAGCATACTATTTTGTGCCAGAATAATTTAATAAATGTTATAAATAAATTTAAAAAAAAAAAAGAGCAGAGTCCGCACGCCTGCCCAAAGTAAAACTGTGGGTTTTCATTTTAGTGTAACACTGATATTCTGTATATGCATTGATTTTTCGTTTTTATTTTGGCTCCACAATCCATACTAACACGCTCTATAAAAGCAACTTACAGTATTATTATTAAGCGTGAATGATGGGCGGCCAGCTCTGAGAATAGTTGTGTTTCTTCCCCAAACTTCTCCCATCTCACTGGACCACACTGTACTCATGGGAACCTTCAATGTTGCCACCATTTTTGGTAGGCTTCCTCTGATGTGCACTGGGATGTAACACACTGCCCTCTCTAAACTCTGCAGGCAGTTCCTCTGACCTCGAGGCTTGGTTTCATCTCAGCTGTGAGATCTTCTGCAAACAGGCATGTGCCTTTCCAAATCAGTCAAACGAGAGGTGGACTCCAAACAAGGTGCAGAAACATCTCAATGATCACCAAGACAGACTGGGATACACCTGAGCCAAACTCCAGGTATCACTGCACACTCGTGTCTATGGTCCTCAGTCCAAAACACTTTGAGAAACACCCAGCCAGGTGGAGCTGAAGCCTGATGCGTATGTCTGGGGTATGGCCAGAAGTTCTCAAAGAAGCCTGAAGACCAGAGGTTAGAGCCGGTGGCAAAATCATCGACGCCTAAAAGGAAGAGAAACCGGAAGTCGAAGGAGAGGTAGTGGGGTACAGGGGGCGTCAATCCATGACCATGAAGGACTCTCCCATTTCTTCTCTCTTATTCCACCTCCTCCTAAACAAACTGTATTCTGTGCCATTTTCCCTCCTGCTCTGTTGTGGTGCACTTCAATTCAATTCAATTTATTTTTTATTGAGTCCTTCACCAAGTGCAGGTGCAGAGTGTGGTCACAAGTTCACAGGTGAAATGTGTTTGCCAACAGCTAAATAACGAAAACAAAGACACGGGCAGAACAGAGACTCTCAAGAGCGCCCCCTATCGCTCACATCCTGCCAACACTTGCTTGGGTCACTCCATGGCCTTCACTGTCACGCCGCTGCTGAAGGTTTGGCAGCCAGATGTGCTATTAAAGACGCTGATGATGATGTTGGTGGTGAGGATTATCATCATCTGAACAGCAGCAAGTTTCTCATTAGGCACATCAAATGCTTGGCGTTCAAGTGCGCTGGCAATCGCAGAGTCTGCGCTTCGTCTCATTTTGTTTTTTTTTTTGTTCGTCACTCACATTTACAGCTGTGTTTACTTTGATGCCCCAGATGTTTTTCTTCTTCCTCCAGTCGATTGAAAAATAAGACGGCGTTCGTGTTGAATCAGGAGACCTCTTTGAACTCCTTCATGTAAACAGAGATTATTTTTTAAGATCTCACGCATAAACCTGTTGTGACATTTGAACCTCGATTATTAAAAAAAAAAAAAAAAAAGAGCCCCGTGGATGAGGGCGTCACTGAGGTGAAATTTATAAAATGGTGTGAACGAGTGACCCACAGTGAAACTGGCAAGGAGGACACCACAGCAGGTCACTCCTTCTACGGGTCTCATTTAGTGAAAATAACAACA
>JANRMT010061414.1:3875579-3906603 GCA_026402145.1 Polypterus bichir lapradei | reverse complement strand
CCCCTCCCCTTGGCCCCTCCTTTCAGGTGATGCTTGCTCCTATCCACACCCCCTCTCCTGGCCCCTCCTCTCACATGATGCTTGCTCCTGTCCACGCCCCCTCTCCTGGCCCCTCCTTTTGTTCTTTCGCACATTAAAAAAGAAAAATGCAAGAAACGCCGTTTACTTCGCAGTAAGTAACAACAATAACGTTCATAAAAGAAATGCTACATCAATGAAGCAAAGTTTGCAAAGCTTGTATTTTGACCTGAAAGAGGTGACTCTGTTTTTCTGCAGCCATGTCCTCGTCCCGGAGTGTCACTTTTACTGTTCCGATAAACAACGTATTGGTCCATCCTCTGCTGATGTCATGCAGTGTAACTTTACGGCCATCGATCGATGTGCTGTGAGGAGGACTGTTCGCATGTATCGTCAAAAATTGCACAGAAGAAGATGAAGAAGAAGAACTTCCGGTTTCAGACAACGAAAATGCATCTGTTTTTGAGCAATTAGACTTTCATTATTTGAATCAAATAAATCCAGAAAAGTATGTGTAATTTTAAGTTTATGACTGCTATTTGTTACCATAGAATTAAAAAAACACCTTATTTTCCCTCATTTTATTCTTTAACCAAAATCTGAAAATTCCTTTCATTTTCGTTTTTGCTTCTAAAATGAAATTTCAAATACCAAAAAAGTACACGGACTGAATCTGAAACAAAACTACCATGACGTGCAGTTGAAGCCGAAGCCTTGAGAACTTTTAAGGAAGATCAGGATGAGATGGTGGGACAGCTTAGCTATGAGCCAAACAAATGGGCAACAAGTGGACTGAATGGTCTCCTCTGGTTTGACAGATTTCTTACTTTCTGGTGTTCAGCACTATTTGCAAAATCAAAAACGTTTAAACACGTTAGGGTCCAGACATGATTTACTCCTCAAAACTCTGAAGGGTTTTTTTTTTTTTTTTTAAAAATAGAAACCAAAACAGATTTTATAATGTGCCCGTAACCCTCAAACATTCTTTGAACAGATGGCTTCGAGGTGGGCACTTTAATGGCCTGGCACACAGCGACAACTCTCTACACACAAAACAGCTGTGTTTGTCAGATCGGAGGTCTAGGGGGGCTCACCGTTCCCAGCGTCACCATTGAAAAACCTGAAACTTTATAATTTAAAAAAAAATAAAATGAAAATGGCCAAAGACTCAGCTGAGATTTTCTTTCTTTTTTTTTTTTTTTTTTAAATAACCAAAGATATGCCAGATGCATAAACATTCAAATCTCAAGCACACTTGCAGTGTTCATAAATATGGTGCATTTAAAAATTTCTCACGTAATCCTTCAAGTGACAGAGGAGATTATTAAACATCTATTTCTGCCAGAACGTTAGCCAAGATGGGAAAAAAAAAAATCTTTAGGTTCATTGGCGGGGTTTACATTTTTTTTTCCCTTAACGTGAAAAACCTGCTGAATTTATTAAAACAGATGAAGGCCCTTAAGAAGCAGACGGGATACTTGAACATGTGTCTAAATGTATGCAATAAATTAAAATGCTCCCCATTTTCAAGCTTGTTTGTCTTCACACAAAGCCACCTGCTGTAATTGGTAGTACAAGTACATTGAGGCAGAGTTGTGATTAGGAGCTGAGGTGGGCTGGCGCCCTGCCCGTGGTTTGTTTACTGCCTTGCGCCCTGTGTTGGCTGGGATTGGCTCCAGCAGACCCCCCGTGACCCTGTAGTTCGGAAATGCGAGTTGGATGAGGGATGGATGTGATTAGGAGTCACAGACGTGACAAAGTAAGTGGGAGGTCTCCATAAGACACCACAAAGGCAGAGTCATAGCCTAATCACAAACTAATGGACCTCACATTCAGCCGGTCCCACAACTGCTTGCTGCAGGCTTCTGGCCTAGCAGGTACCAGACATGGGAAGCTGGCAAAATAACATAATATTCCGAATTACAGCAAAAGCCCTACAAGGCGGGGGGTGACCGTAAACCTCTGGCTTGGGCACAGGAGGGCAAAAAAGAATCTTTATAAATTGGGATTTATTACCATAAATAAATAAATAAAAGGAAAATGCTCAAAAGGAGTTGCCTAAAACACAACCCTTCCACAAACGAGTCCCAATACCTAATCTCAGCAAAACCAGGAGAATCCAAAGAAAACAGAAACACTCACAATGACCTGGAAACAACGCAATGACCCACCGGTTGGGCCTCCAGATAAAGGTGAGGGGGATGTCAGAGGGGGTCCACGATCGAGGGCTACACCCACAAAGCTTTGAGGAATGGAGGCTCATTTAAAACGAGAGCATATAAATTATAAACAAACAAACAGCAAAAAGTGCAGAACAAACAGGAAGCATTAAAATTCAAAAATGACAAGAAACATAACATACGGGTTTCCCCCACTTTCAGAAAATGGAGTGTTCCAATAAAAATTTTCATAAGCCGAAATAGAATAAAGGCAAGAAGAAATAGCCATTAATTTTTATAACTATAGACTGCAAAAAATAACCAAATCTCACCAGATAAGACAAAACCGTGAAAGCAGAAATGATGACGAGATAAACACACAGCCTTATAGACAGTAGAAATGACGAGTGTACAGTGGAGTTTCACTTACCAGAATCGGGAGCACAGCAAGTGTACTGGAAGGCTGGGAGCTGGTGGTGGTGGTGGTAATGGTGATGATGATATATCAGGTTGAGTCATTGGAGGTTGGGGAGGTGGGCGTAAGGGCTGTCTTAACACATGGACTCTGGATGGGGGTCCCAGGAGCATAGGGGCCCACAATGTTTCTGATGCCCAGGGGACCTATGATGCTGTTAAGATGGCCTTGGTTGGAGGTATGGGAGGCTGAGCTGCAGAGAGAAGAAGATGGTCATCTGTTAATATGTCATCATCTGTCTGGATCTATCAGAGCAGGCAAGTCCCTAACATCTACTCCTCCTTTTGTGTCTGCCTGCCTCAATGTCAAGGATCGAGGCTCATGGTCTGCTGTGGCTACTGTGGGAGGCTTGATATATGATAGTATTGTTGATTGCTTAGCTTCACTCATGGTTCTATCATGCAGTTCATTATAGGATCTCAAACCCACCCTGATCCTAAGTGCTCTTTCAAAATGAAAGTCATACTCCCCCCCCCCCCCCCACCCCGCCCACCATTGCTTAAAATCAAACTTCAAATAGTGGATGACTTCACTTTCAGGCCATTCGTGTTTCAATTCGCCTCACATGTAGGTCAAACCTGTGCAGACTCTTTCAGATTGGAGATGTACGCACTTTGATGCCAACTGTTACAAGCGGTACCTGTGGATCCTGTGGTAAAATTTTGGGGTCCTTGGAGATTTTTTAGGATCAAGCGGTCAATTCTTGGACTAAATCTGCTGGGCTGGCCAGTCCTGGATAAATGAGCGGATACTGGACATCTACACCACTTGTCGATGGTTTTCTTTACAGTGGAAAGACTGTGGTTAAATGATTTGGTGATCTTTTCAAATCTCTTGCCAGCCTCCTGGACATCCACAACCATCTTTCCGAGGGTCTTCAAAAGCTCTTTACATCTTTGACATGACACCTGTGGCGGACGGCTGGGGGTGGTACCCAGCCGGGATGCCCAGGAGGACTGGAGGAGGGCTTGCGCCTCCTCCAGACCACAAGGGGGCGACTGCTCTGGAGGCACTGGGGTCCAAGGGTGCAGAGCTTGGAAGCTCAACCCTGTAGGGGCCCGTGGTCACCGCCAGGGGGGCCCCGGTGCCTGAAGAGCCCTGGACCTCAGCACTTCCGCCACACCAGGAAGTGCTTGGGAAGAAGACTGGGGACACCCGGAGGGCTTCCAGGTGCCCAGCCGGCACTTCGGCCACACAGGGGAGTGTCCGCAGAGGAGTGTCGGGAAGCAGCTGGAGCCAATCCGGGCTGGTATAAAAGGGGCCGCCTCCCTTCATTCAAAGGCTGGAGTCAGGTGGAAGTGGATGGGAGTCTGGAGAGAGAGGAGTGGAGGCGGCCAGAAGACAGGCACTGGACTGTGAAGCCTGGACTTTGGGGGATTGGTGCTGGAGGTACTGGGTTGTGCACTTGACAACTGTAAATATTGTACATAATAAATGTGTGCGTTGGGTGACAAAACGATGTCCGTCTGTCTGTGTTCGGGCCACATTCCACACACCATACATGCCAATAAGAAATAGAACACCAGACCCTGTGGTTTAAACAACACCTGCAGTCGACCTAAGGATGTTCTGATCACTGGCGCCTCATCTGGAACACTTGACTCTAATCCGATGTATTTGAAGTGGAGATGAATGGACAGGTGGACGGCACTGTTGTTCACTTACATTAAGAGACTGAACACACATGCCAGTTTGAGGGGTCACCTTGCCTGAAGATCTGCTGCTCGTCTGTCCAAATATGCTGAAAAAGTCAACAGTTCCCATGGGGTGCACTTACTTTTTCACACAACTGATTCTTGTTCAATTGCACGCAATAAATGACAGTGAAATTCAGAATTCCTCTAGGGGTGATTCTGCAAAACCTTTTTTTTTTTTTTTTAATATTAATTGTTATTTTAAATGATTTCCCTGCAGTGTTTTCACATCTGTTATTTAATTTATTTATTTTTAATCACAGTAGCAGTTAAAAGGAAAAGTGACGATAAATTTAAGAACCTTAATTATGGCTTTGCTCATTCGAGCTTTTGATCCCATCATGTGTTTTAAGAGGAACACTATAAATTATAACTCTTTTGTGAAATGTTTTATGGCTGTTTTACAAAACGCTGACATTTTGGAGCAAACACGTTTGTGGACGAGTCGCCCAATCCCCCCCAGACACCCCCCTCCCACCCCAACCCCACCCACCCCGTCTAGTGCTCAGCATAATTTTACCGTAACGGTGATTTTTCCACAATGTGCTAAAGCAGCCCAAAGCAAAGTGTCAAAAATAAAAATAAAAGGCCTCCATTGTACGTTGACGACATTCTTATTTACTGACTGGTGTTCAGTGCTTGAGGACAAGTTTACACAAGAGACCCGACTCTGGAGGAGCTCCAAAACCAAAGTGGTACTTTCTAACAGATCTTCTTGAGTTTCTTAAAAAAAAAAAAAAATACTTTTGGAGCCTCAGGTGGTCGGCAAGAACAGACAGAAACGGAGCTGCAGGCCAAAAGAAATGAGCGACTGCTGATAACTCAAGACGCACTGACTCTGTGGCTGCGTTTTTCCAACTACACAAAGCCCACCTGTTTTGTCTTGGGTGTTTTTAAAGAGCGACACCCCCCGTTCACCTATAATATCCCCAATGTTAATCCCTACCTGCTGTAATGGGCTGGTGTACTGGTTAAGGAATTGGGGCCAATCCTAGTACGGACAGCAGACAGATCGGCTCGGGCTCCATTTCAAGGCTGTCTGCTTCACTTCCCCAACCCCACTTGATGGCAGCATCCCTGGGCTTCGGTACCCATTCAGACAACTGCAGGGACTACTGGGAATTGTAGTCCAAAAGCATTGTCATGCTGGGGGTCTCTTCAGATCGGCAGATGTCCTGAAATGAACAAAACTAGATAGTTGTTAGATGCACAGAAATTTCGAAGGTGGTGGCTCAACCCAAAGGATACGAGAGGAACAAGAATCTAATAATTTGTTAAAATGTCATTAGGGTGAAGACCAACGAACCAACCAGAGTAAAACGTATGCATTGATTGACACGGTTATGTAAATTCAGGTGCTTATAACATAGAACTGGACCCTTAATATTTCGAGCATGCTGCTCACGCAGTAACAGTCTGCTGCATGGTGCCACAAGGGTAAATAAATGACCCAGATGGACAAGCTTTCTCCTGCCCGATTACAGACTCAAGAAGGTTTTAACTCTGAGGCGGGTGTCAACTTATGACATACCATAGTGTCTTCACACAGTGGCTGGCCGCAACAACAAAGTGTTCAGCACTATGATCAGCCGATGCTGGTACATCACACGTTCGTTTGTGATCTCTCATTCCCTTGCATCAAAATCTCAGTGCCATTAAGCTCGAGTCCAGTTCAGCCATAAAATGCAAAACGTTGTCTACGTAGTATTTTGCTTTGTGCGTACACTTCGCTCGCTCGTCAAATCGACCTTTAGCTCCGGCGCCTGCATGAAGATAGCCGAAAAAAATATTCAGGCCTCAAAGAGTTAATCAAACTTGTCCCGGTAAAGGATAAAAGATTTTGATTTCTACAACACCGGTGCCCAGTCATACGGCTCACATGTCTATTGTTGCTGAAATAATGTTAACTAACCAAGAGTGAGAGAGCTACCTACAACCACACGCTCATTCAGGAAGTGGTCCGCTGAGGCTCTGAGAGACTGCTTTGGAACTACGGACTGGGATATCCTGCAGGGATCACATAGTGAGAACATTGAGGAGGCTGTTGACTGCACTACTGACTACATCAACTTCTGTATGGACATTGTAGTTCCAGTAAGAACAGTGCGCTGCTATGCTAACAACAAGCCATGGATTACAAGTGACATCAAAGGCCTTTTGAACCAGAAGAAAAGGGCTTTTAAAGGCGGTGACCAGCATGAGCTCAAGCGTGTGCAGAAGGAACTCCGAGTCCAGCTCAGGGCGGCAAACGAGCAGTACAGGAGAAAGCTGGAGCAGAAGTTGCAGAATAACCACATGAAGGAAGCATGGGATGGGATGAAGATCATCACTGGGTGCAGCTCAAAGCGGGGTGCCACCATCGAGAGAGATGTGGAGAGAGCAAACCAAATGAACAACTTCTTTAACAGATTTTGATCACCCTAACCCACACTCACCTCTGAGTACTGCATCCTCCAACCATCCTTCTGCTGATACCAGCATAGGAGAGACATCCCCACCCACAATTACAGCAGCCCAGGTGAGCAGAGAGCTGAGGAGACTTCGTGCCAGCAAAGCAGTGGGTCCAGATGGAGTATCGCCACGACATCTGAAGGCCTGTGCGTTATAACTGGGGAGTCCTCTACAGCACATTTTCAACCTGAGCCCGGAACAGAGGAGAGTCCCGAGGCTTTGGAAAACATCTTGCATCACCCCAGTCCCAAAGTTATCATGTCCTAGTGAGCTGAATGACTTACAGCCTGTAGCTCTGACGTCACATGTGATGAAGACCGTGGAGCAGCTGCTGCTTCACCACCTGAGGCCACAGGTCCGCCACGCCTTCGACCCTCTGCAGTTCACATACCAAGAGAAGGTGAGAGCGGAGGATGCCGTCATCTACATGCTACACTGATCCCTCTCCTACTTGGACAGAGGCAGTGGTGCTGTAAGAATTATGTTTCTGGACTTCTCTAGCACCTTCAGCACCGTCCAACCTCTGCTCCTTAGGGACAAGCTGACAGAGATGGGAGTAGATTTATACCTGGTGGCATGGATCGTGGACTATCTTACAGACAGACCTCAGTATGTGCGTCTCGGGAACTGCAGGTCTGACATTGTGGTCAGCAGCACAGGAGCGCCGCAGGGGACTGGACTTTCTCTGGTCCTGTTTAGCTAACATACATCAGACTTCCAATACAACTCTGAGTCCTGCCAGTGCAAAAGTTCACTGACGACACTGCTATCGTGGGCTGCATCAGGAGTGGGCAGGAGGAGGAGTATAGGAACCTAATCCAGGACTTTGTTAAATGGTGTGACTCAAACCACCTACACCTGAACACCAGCAAAACCAAGGAGCTGGTGGTGGAGTTTAGGAGGAGCAGGCCCCTCATGGATCCTGTGATCATCAGAGGTGACTGTGCAGAGGGTGCAGACCTATAAATACCTGGGAGTGCAGCTGGATGATAAATTGGACTGGACTGTCAACACTGATGCTCTGTGCAAGAGAGGACAGAGCAGACTATACTTCGTAAGAAGGCTGGCGTCCTTCAACATCTGCAATAAGATGCTGCAGATGTTTTATCAGACGATTGTGGCAAGCGCCCTCTTCTACATGGTGGTGTGCTGGGGAGGCAGCATAAAGAAGAGGGACGCCTTACGCCTGGACAAACTGGTGAGGAAGGCTGAACCAGTTCAGCTGGACAGTTTGACATCCGTGGCAGAGCGACGGGCGCTGAGCAGGCTCCTGTCAATCATGGAGAATCCACTGAACAGGATCATCTCCAGACAGAGGAGCAGCTTCAGCGACAGACTGCTGTCACCGTCCTGCTCCACTGACAGACTGAGGAGACCCCACACTATGCGACTGTTCAATTCCACCCAGGGGGGTAAACGTTAGCATTATACAAAGTTATTGTCTGTTTTTACCTGCATTTTTATTACTCTTTAATTTAATATTGTTTTTTTTTTTTTTTTATTGTATCAGTATGCTGCTACTGGATTATGTGAATTTCCCCTTGGGGATTAATAAAGTATCTATCTATTCCCTTGAGAGTCTTTTGAATTGCGGAATCCCCAAAACTAAGACGCTTTATTTTCCTTACATGCTGAATTTCAGTTCTTGTGCTTGCCAGCCTATTGGCAGTCATTACAGACTTCACTCTTATTTATTCTGCCAGCTTTGTTTTGATGGAATTCCAGAATTCTAAACAATGCCACGGGGCAACCCACCATAAAGATGCCCTAATTGCGCCGTGACGTGAAGCCAGCGTGTTTCCTGAACGAGCCGAGTTTTTGTTTTGGCAGGCTTTTAATTTTCTAGGTGTTTAATAAAAGTCGTCCACCTCTCCATTAGCCCGTACACACGGCGATATCTGAAATCCGCTGGGAATGTCGGAGTACGAGTCAGACCCTCGTTCAGGCGAGCACACGTACAACACCACATTCCAAAGGAATGACTTTCATAATTAACAACTCTGAAGTGGAGCCCCACACACCAAGAGGGAATTTATGAAGAAATTGAGGAAAAGCACTCTTTCCTGCAAACAGCATAACTAACAACTGTTAATGAAAAGAGCCCCCATAACCTGCACTGCTCAATAACACCTTATGACAGGCGGCCAGACGTGAGACACGGGGGGGAATATTGGTGACGGACTGAGACCACACATGAAGCTCACTGTACATGAAATAAAAAAATAAATAAATAATGAAGAGTGGCGGAGGGGAATCTGGAGAAACGCAAGTAAAATGTGATAAAATAACCCAGAGTTTTATTTGTGCTGGTTAATGATGGCTGGTTACAATATACAAAAAGACAAAATAAGGACAAAACCAAAACAAAAGCCAAAACTTTAGCGAGAATGCCATACATAGCAAAAATCTTCAAAAGCAACCTTGACAACCTTTAAGAAGAACCTGGACGAGACACTGGGACGGCTCAGCTATTAGCTAAACAGAGGAGTTTGATGGACTTTAATGGTCGCCTCTCATTTGTTGAGTCTCTTAAGTTCTTTATAAGCATGAACCAATCAGAGCACAGCTGGAATTGGCGTTTTTCAAAACTCTTTGTTTCCACCCACCCAGACTGCAAGACTGATGTGGTATTTTCAGAAAGAAGCGGCACTGGAGAGCATTTTCAAAAGTATCTGCTTTCCGGGGTTAGGAACACAAGTTACAGTGGGGACGAAAGGAAAAAATGGAGACTAAAGTAAATCGCCGTTGTGTGGACAGAGCTGCAGACAGAAGATGTTAATCCATTAGGTGACACAGGTTGACATCTATGAAAGTTAAGGGGTACACATTTTGAGGGGGGACACCCCCTTAGGTCACAGAAGTATGGTAAAAATGTCAGAGGTATGTAAACAAAGGGGCGCCATTTGTATTTCTGAAGGCACGTGCCTTACCACCTGGTCATCAAACTAAGATGATAAAGAGGGACTCCAGGTCACCTAAGTCTAACGAAACTGAGTGGGCAATGTTACCCGCTAGGCACTGTTAATGGAATTAAAAGTGTGCACGTTCCATGCCCACAGGTCATCAAAGTCTAACAACAATGGCTACCCGCTATGGACAACAAGGGGCAACATCCCTCAATCTCACCTAGGGCTCTAAATGGACTTTGACTGGCACGGAGCTCAGAGAGAGGAGTCGTGAAAAAGAATTCAATCCTCAGCAGCTACACTGGGGATGGAGACCACCATAAATAGCAGCCCATGAGGCGGCCATGACAGCAGCATGCCTGCATGATCAGGGCCTGTATTAAGACACAAGGAAGATGAAGGGTTGGGGTCCCTTCTGGGATACTCCCATTTATTAGAAGGTATTGGACTTTAAAGTAAATGTTTGAGGCATGTAGTGCCTTGTTCTATCTGCTCCACAATGTTTACACCCTTCTTGACAAAGCAAGCAATCCTAAAGATGATGTTTTAGAGGATTTCTCCAGTGCCTTCAATACCATTAAGGGACAAGTTCAGGGATATGCACGTGGATGAGCCTATGGCATATTGAATAATGGACTATATATTGGTCAGGTCACCACTTGTGAGGCTCAAGAACTGAGTGAGCAAAACTGGACAACAAGGACGGGAGCTGCATGCCAAAACAAACAAGCGACTGCTGATGCACTCAAGACTCACTAGCTCTGTGGCTTCAGGGCTACGTTTTTCAACAATACAATGCCCACCTGTTTTGACGTGGGTGTTTTTAAAGAGCGACCCCCCCCCCCCCCATCTATAATACCCCCAATGTTAATCCTTACCTGTTTTATTGGTCTGGTGTCCCTACTGGGATTGGCTCCAATTCCTTAACCGATACGGTGGACGGATCGGCTCAGGCTCCATTTCAAGGCTGCATGCTTGTACCATCTCCTTTGCTCTTCATCCCGTACGTCTCCGACTAGCAATAAAAACAGCAGATCATGTCACTTGAAGAAATTATCTGATAATTTGGCACCAATAGGGTGTATTGGCAAAGATCACAGAGGGTCAGGTGGAGAACTTAGTCTACAAATCAACATCAGCCAAGCAAGGATCTGACTCGCCAAAAAGCCACCATGCCTGGTGTCTAATCAGGGAGTGGGTGTGCTGCACTTCTACAAGTACTTGGGGTTCCACTTGGCAAGGATGGACACCTCTTTCTTAGGAGACTAGGTTCCTTTAATATGGATAGTGATCTCCGTTACATCTGCGGTAGGCTGGCGCCCTACCCGGGGTTTGCTCCTGCCTTGTGCCCTGTGCTGGCTGGGATTGGCTCCAGCAGACCCCCCGTGACCCTGTGTTAGGATATAGTGGGTTGGACAATGACTGACTGACTTCTGTTACATGCTCTACAATTCTGTAAGTCAATGTGGGGTGCTGACAAGGTGGTGAGAAGACAGAGGAGATGAGTCACGTGGACAAATTTGAGGACTGCCTTCAACTTACCAGCAAAACCAAGAAACAGCTTATCGACTTTCACCTCACCAAAGAGCCTCTACGTGTGGTCTCTATTCAGGGAGTGGATGTGGAGTTGATGCATTGCTACCCCCAAGTACTTGAGGGTCCACATCGATGACAGGCTCAACTGGTCCTGTAACACAGAGAAACTGGACAGGAAAGGGCAGAGAAGACAGGCCCACCAAATCATCAAGCCAATTAAGATGACAAGCTCAGTTATGGGATACCCACTGGACCCCCTGGAGGTCTTGGTGGAGGAAAAAAAAAAATGACGACAAAACTGAGTGCCATTATGGACAATGCCGCACAACCTCTGGGACACACGGTCATTGAGAACTTTTAGCCAAAAGAATTACTCAACAAAAGTGTGCCAAGAAACGCAATTTGGGGTCCATCATTCAACTACACGTCTTTGTAATGCCTCACTGGGCCTGCTCTCTTATCTTTAACCAAATAGACATTTTCTTTTCTGCAAATCTATTTTTTTAGGGGGGTTATTGCTGTTTGTGGAGCTTCTTTGAAAAGATGAATTTCCCCCCTTGGAACAAATAAAGTACTATCCATCTATCTCGATGCAACACCACGAGTTAAGGAATACTCTTTCTTGCTATTCTTTAATTAAATCGATGAACACCACCAGAGTTACCAGTCAAGTGGCACCAACTTCCTGCAGAAGACTCTTCTGACTCATCTTCCCAGAAGTGGAGGGTTCCGATGAGACAGGATGTGACGTCAGTCACCAGACAGGGCTGCCGGTTCTCTGGGAACAGGAACGGAAGTTGCAGTTATAAATGGCTTAACACTTTAGTCTCTTTGGCATCTCAATAAATTGATTCCCATAAGACACTTACAAAGCCCACTGTTACCACAGAGGACAGACACTTAAAACACAACAACAAAGATGGTAGATAATAATTAACCAAAAAAATTAAAAAAAAAGAATTCACCACTTACTAATCCAACTCAATTGGAAATCACAGCTGCCGATTGCCAGAATGTAAGCAAAATGGTCATTTCCAGTGGGGCATCTAGGCCATGGGTGTCGAACTCCAGGCCTGGAGTGCCGCAGTGGCTGCAAGTTTTCATTCTAACCCTTTTCTTAATCAGTGACCAGTTTTCACTGCTAATTCACTTTTTTGCCCCTTCATTTTAATTGCCCCGTTAGAAGGATTCAGTCCTCTGAATTGATTTGTTTCCTCATTAAATGGCAGTCAAACATAAATAAGACATGAAACAAGCCAACAGATGACCAAGCTAAACTGGTGCTTCAAATTCCAACCAGTTTCTTAATGAGAAGCCAATTCTTGCTGTTAATTAAACCCGTTATTTAATTCCACAGCTTGTTGCTGCTCTCGTTCTACCACAGCAGACATTTCCAAAACTGTTGATTTTCTGTTTTTCATAAAAACATCGTCAAAGTGTTCTGGTGACCTGAGAGATCAGCCTTACCAAGACCTTCACCTTTCTTTATTTTCAGATATTGTGTGATGGGCACAGCTGAGCTGGTCATGTGGCGGCGTGTTGTGTCTTATTATTGTTTGGCTGCTAATTAAGGAAAAAGAAATAACTAAGGGGCCCGAGTCAAGTTAATTAAAAGAATTAATTAGCAGCAAGACTGGTCACTAATTAAGATGGTTAGAATGAAAACCTGCAGCCACTGTGGCCCTCCAGGCCTGGAGTTCGACACCCCTGATCTAGGGAGTTGCATTTAGTGGACACTTAGGAAAATGACAGAAAGGTTTGCCTGCAAGTTAAAATGTTACTCGCTTGGATGACATGCCCACTACTTCTGAAGTGCCTGTCCATACATCCCATCCAGAGCTAGAGGTGTCCAATCAAGAGAAGCCCAGCTTAAATCACCATTTCAATAGTTCATGCTTGTCTGGGTCAGGTTTAGGATTTTTAATAAATGCTCTAAAAATTATTCACATATACAGATACTGTAGTGTCACATAATGTCTGACCATATACGTGTCCTTGACGGTAGCACCCAATCTCACGTGTCATGCGATTCTCCAGAGTTGTAGCATCATCAAGGCTTAATTTGCTGAAAATATGACCACGAAGTGCACCATGGCTCCCAAACGCAGAAATACCAGTGCTAGTGATAGCAGCAGCAAGACACAAAGGAGAATTAGCAATACTGACGTGATATTAAACACAAAGGTGGAAAATCAAGGGAATGCTATTGTTCTCAATTTGGGCACGTCACACTCGACAATCATGACAATCCCGAAAACAAAGACAAATTCATAAAGCTGTTAGAGGATTGGCTCCACTGAAAGCTACAAGGCTAACAAGAAATGAGAGAGGGACCTTTATCAGATAAGGAGAAATAAATGGGCACTGCCGTACTGAGATGGCTTTGTTGGAGGTTGGCATGCTATTGCTAGGCTTGAAAACTGGAAATATGCAATGTGTCTATTAGGTAAGATCAAGCCTTTTTACCTTCTAGGGATCTTGAGAAAGCTACTCGTGCTTTTATCTTCTCTCGTCTTGATTACTGCAACTCGCTGTATTCTGGGATTAGCAAATCTCTGATCCGCAGGTTACAGTTGGTCCAGAATACTGCCGCTCGCTTCCTGGTTGGGGCAAGAAAGTCTGATTCTGTGTCTCCAATATTAGCTTCTTTACACTGGCTGCCTGTCAGTTTTCGAATTGATTTTAAAATCTTGTTGCTAGTTTTTAAATCTTTCCATGGGCTCGCTCCTGCCTGTTAATCTGAATTGTGTGTTTTACACCAGCCATCCAGAGTGCTTGGATCTTCTGGTCAGTTGTCTCTTGTTGTCCCTCGTACCGAGTGTCAAACTAAGGGGGACAGACAGGGCTTGTGCAGCTGCTGCTCCTCGCCTGTGGAACTCGTTACCTCGTCAAATAAAGGAGTCGTCGAAAATTCAAAACGAGATTAAAGACTCATTTCTATTCACTTGCATTACACGACCTTCAGTAATACTGATGGCTTCATCATTGTGATTATGTAACATTACTTCTATGCATTATTTATTTTATTTATGTTCAATTATTTATGTTATTCATGTTATTTCTATGTTTTCTTTTATTCTATTATTGTAAAGCACTTTGGTCACAGCATTCCTATGTTGTTTTAAATGTGCTATATAATTAAATTGACATCAGGTGGACAACATAAAGGTCATGTTAAACCACAAAAGATATTTGTTTTAATGTACAGAATAAAAATAAACCACACTTTAGAATACAATTCCCCTCAATATGCCATGATAGTGAAGAAATAACTTCCGACTTACTGTAAATACCAAATGAATCTTTTAATCCTGCAGCTCCCTTTTGCTTAATTATTGAGCACCTGTGGTTTACAGTGTAGGCTCAGCTACCGATGGTAATCTTCTTATAGAATACGTTATCGTAGGGAGGGAGAGAAAAAGGGCAAGCCATCTCTAATCTATCCTTTTAATCCTTATAAATTACCAACGTAACAATAGACTGCATGGCAATAACCCCTGGGAAAATTGGAAGTTAAGGTCAAAGCTGTCTCACTTTTGGTTAAGACTACAAGATGACATCAAAAACTCCAAATCAAGGTCTCCATGATGGGACAGTTAACTTTTTGAGCTGGAATGTTAAAGGCCTGAATCACAGATTAAAGAGAAAGAAAGTATTCTCTCACCTAACAAGTCTAAACGCTAAAATAGTATTTTTTACAGGAGACCCACTTATTAAGCAAGGATCAGTTCTGGCTGCAAAAAGACTGGACTGGCCAAATGTTCCATTCCAGCTTTACAAAGAAAACTAAAGGTGTGGGAATTCTTATACATACGAGGTGTGGCAGAAAAGTAATGAGACTGGCAACACTGCAAGCGATCTGGCAACGCTGCGCTGTCGTCCTTGATAGAGCGCGTGTATCAGTACCTCCCATAGCTCAGTGCGAGTTTCAACTCCTTCCGTTAACTACGTGATTTTTGTGACTGCTATTAGCGAAGTTGTGTTTTTGGTTGTGTGTCATGCAAAGTGGAACAGCAGAATTTGGAGCAACGTTGTGCCATTAAATTTTGTGTTAAGCTTGGAGAATCGGCAAGTGTGACGTTTGAAAAGTTAAAACAGGCCTATGGGGAACATTCTTTATCCCGAGCTCAAGTTTTTCAGGGAGGCCTGCAACTTCAAAAACCAATGAAAACATCGAACGTGTGAACACTCTTGTGAGATCAGACCGTCGTTTAACATTAAGAATGTTGAGTGAACAATTAAATTTGAACAGATTTACCGTTCATCAAATTTTGACTGAACATTTGCACATGCGAAAGGTCTGTGCCAAAATGGTGCCGAAAAACCTCACAATTGAGCAGAAGGACAATCGAAAAAACGCATTCCTGTGGTTCCCCAGCCCCCTCATTCACCTGACCTCAGTCCGTGTGACTTTTTCCTTTTTCCTAAACTGAAAAATGTCCTCAAAGGACGTCATTTCGGGACTTTAGAAAACATCCAAAAGAGTGTAACGGACATGCTGAAGACCATACCGGTTGAAGACTTCCAGCGCTGCTACCAACAGTGGGAACAACGTCTCCATCGGTGTGTAGCTGCCCAAGGGAACTACTTTGAAGGGGATAACATTGATGTTTGAAAAAAATAAAAACTTTGGTAAATAAAAAATCAGTCTCATTCCTTTTCTGCCACACCTCGTAGAACAGTCATTTGTAGTATCGGATGTTGTATCTGATCCTGAAGGGAGATACATGATTGTTATGGGTAATTTATTTAATTGTAAAGTGGTTTTGATAAATGTTTATGCACCCAATGTGGATGATAGGGAATTTATCCAAAATGTATTTGCGTCCATTCCCAATGTGAACACTCAAAATTATAATGGCTGGGGATTTTAATTGTGTTTTAAAGCCAGACCTAGATAGGTCTCCTGTCACAGGGGCGATGACATCTAACACTGCAAAGACAATCGCACAGTTTGTAACTGACCACAGCTTGGACCCCTGGAGATTTCTAAACCCAAATTCAAGAACAAATATTCCTTCTACTCACCAGTGCATCCGGAAAGTATTCAAGGCGCATCACTTTTTCCACATTTTGTTATGTTACAGCCTTATTCCAAAATGGATTAAATTCATTTTTTACCTCCGAATTCTACACACAACACCCCATAATGACAACGTGAAAAAAGTTTATCAAGTTCATCAGTTTGAACGTGAAAAGATGGTGATGGAAGAAGAGAAGAAGCAGGCCGCTAGGGTGGAGAAAAGAAGAGCTGCTCAGGAAGCAGCAAGCGCATCGACCTCTGAGCAAATGAATGATAAAAACGTACAGAGAAAGAGTCTGAAAACTGTAAGTCAAGTGTGTTCACTACACGTTATCGTTATAGCCGTGCGCCATTACTGGTAACAAAAAAAAGGTGCAGCAAAAGTTAAATATGCAACAAGCACCCTCCCATGACCCCACACTGAACATGAAATCAATGAGACACAAAGAAAACATGAAACCACAAAAGTCCAGAAGATTAAAAACAGAAAATGAATAACATTTGTGAACTTGTCTTTATATAATAATACGCTACTGTGGCTGTTTGTTTGTCTGTCCAGGATTTTAAATCACCTGTCGCTCACAAACCATTTGACGTGAAATTTGGTACACATATGCTACGTGACGTCTACTGTCCGCTTTCAGGGTGATGGTTTTTATTCCGCTTTTTATTGTCATTTTATTGAAGAATCAACACTCGGCCAGTATGTGTACGGGCGCCATTCTCATCCCAACCACCTTCGCCATCACTTCCCCTACCTCTTCATATCTCAAATCATTCTTGAGGCAGATTGAAGACTTAAGTGCCAGCGTAAGTGAAAAGTTCAAGAAAACGTACTAAGTAATTGCAACACAAACACTGACTTCATCAGTCTGAACATGAAAAGACGGCGATGGAAGAAGAGAAGCTGCGGGCCGCTAGGATGGAGAAGAGAAGAGCTGCTCAGGAAGCAGCAAGTGCATCAACATCTGAGCAAACGAATACTAAACGTACAGAGAATGAGTCTGAAAACTGTAAGTCAAGTGTGTTCACTACACGTTATCGTGCAGCACACCATTACTGGTAACAATAATAACTCTTTACACTTGTATAACGCTTTCATATCGAGTGGGGCATCACTTCAACCACCGTTGATGTGCAGCATCCACCTGGATGCTGTGATGGCAGCCATTGTTGCGCCATTAGGCTAACTACACATTGGCTGTTAGGTGATGAAGAGGTGAGAGAGAGATAGCCGATTAGAGACTGAGAATGATTAGGGGGCCACGGTGGGCAGTTTAGCCAAGACATCAGGATACACCCTACTATTCACAAAGGGATCTTTTCGACCAGAGAGAGTCAAGACCTCAATTTTGAGTCTCATCTGAAGGATGGCACCATTTTTGCAGCACAGTGTCCCTACACATTGTGATTCGCATTCACACCACAGGGGAAGCTTCCCCTGCTGGCCTCACCAACACCACTTTTCAGCAACGACCAAAGCTTTTCCTAGATGGTTTCCCATCCAAGTACTGCCCAGGCCCAAAGATGCTTAGCTTCAGGTGGACGACCTCTTCGGAGGTGCAAATGGTATGGCCGCTGTAAGCAAAACTAACTCCCCACTCGATGGCGTGGCACCCTTTCACAAAGAACTTTGCTTGAAAACTTGTCCCTTACTCCCCAGATGGCCCATTTTCCCGTGGGATGACTCCTTCACAAGATCAAACAGATGACGCGATGCCAGCGTGCCCACTAAATGCCACCCACACACAGACAAAAAGCAGCCCCTGCCAAGTGCCAGCATGTGAGCAGTTTGACTTGAAACCTTCTCTTTTGGCTGCTTCTTTCCTCCTTGTTTAGATGTGGCAAAAACAGCCCTAAGTTAACTACGCCATAAAAGAAAGGAAGCAACAGCTCCCACAAAATTCCAGTCATTAGTTACTGCCATGTTTGACTCGGAGTCTGACCACAAAATGCACAAACGGCACACAGATTGTTTGTGTCAGAATTCCCCTTTGCTCATCCATGTAAAGTGGGTGGCAAGTTGAGAAATAAAACAAAACTAAAAAAGAGACTTAAAAAGAAAACATGAAAAGGAGGTCGGTTACAACATGCAAAATGATAATCTGATCTGTTCAGACATACAGCGAATATAATTATGGCTCAGGTGCTCCAGAAAAGCATTGTGTAGCTGGAGCAGTAAGGAGGTCAAAGGGCATTCTGAACAACAAGGTGGTTTAGCAGCCATTTTACTTTTAACCAGAAATCCTTCAAGGCCTTAAGCAAAAGTCTTAAGTCCATCCATCCAACCAACCCGCTATATCCTAACTACAGGGTCACAGGGGTCTGCTGGAGTCAATCCCAGCCAACACAAAGCGCAATGCAGGAAACAAACCCCGGGCAGGGTGCCAGCCCACCGCAGTGTCTGAAGTCCTCAAGGTGAACTCGGCACATTTTTTTTGCCCCCTCAGTGAAAGACACCACAGACGAGGACACTAAAGGAGGTGGTCTTTAAAAGACAAACTATATGGGAGGACGTGTGTGTGTGTGTGTTTGGAAGACAGCGACCAGAAGTATAACTGAATCTGAGACCACGTGGTCTTGTAGAGCCCCCCCTGCCTATTCAGGCGGGGAGATTGAATGGTAATTTACATTTATTTGCTTTGTATCGTACTGAAGTACCACTTTATTATCATGACGTTAATCTTGAATAATCGGCAGCGGAGATCACTCACGGCCCGTGGGTTCCTGTTTTGGTGCCCAGCTTGGGTACATTTGTTGTAAAGTTTGTACGCTTTTTCTGAACTCACAGGAACCTCCTAGAAGGCTTCCTTTCACAGCCCTTAGACTTGCTGGAGCAGCAATTCTCAATTAGCCTGGAAGGAGCGTGGATGTAGAAGTGACCAAGTATGGCCTACCGCAGGGGTGGGCAGCGTTGGTTCTGGAGGGCCGCAGGTTTTTGTTCCAACCCAGTTTCTTAATCAGAAGTCAGTTATTGCTGATGAAGCACTTCGTGCTCAAGTGACATTTTGATGCTTCATTTTAGTGGTCTCGCTTGTTAAGGTTGCCCACCCTTAATTGCTTATTTCAGCCTTAAATGGCTGTATTCACTGTTTTAATGGCTCCTTATTAGCAAAAAGATGCAAAATGACAAAGGAGCCTGTGGTTCTCCATCTATCTTGTTTTTATTTACACCTGTGGATGCATCCTGCACTATTTGGTTTAATAACAGACTTAAGAGATAAATGTGACAGACTGGAAATGATCCATTTTAGGCTTCAAATTATTTGGATAATATTCTTGGAAAGTCAAACAAAAAATCTACGATAAGAACCCAACATTGCAAACTAACATAAAATTAAACAGGATCAGAGCCTGGCAAGGATTGGATTCTAATTAAGCAATTGGGTTGGAATGAGAACCTGCAGGGGTTGTGAACCCTCAGGACTGAAGCTGCCCACCCCGACTTAGCAGAGTTTGGGCACACATCTCTCTACATATAAAAATCCAACATCTGTCTGCTTTTACGAGAGAACTACTTCACGGATTTAGATCGTTTTTTTTTCCTATAACTTGCTTGAACATTCTGGTTGATTTTGTGACTTCTCTCATAGCGCCAAGGATCAGAGTTTGGCTGTGGTACCGATTTATTCACGCAAATCCGCGAGACAGGCTGTGGTCCGAGGGAAGGTGGAGGTGGGACCTCAGGAATAGGGAGCCGGGCGGGGCCCTCCTCACCCACACACCGCCCTCCATTTTAGTTGCTTTACCTCTCGCCACGTGTTGGAGTGCACCTTGCCTCTGCTTAGCTAGCGATACCCGTTTGTTCAGCAAACTATCATCAAGAGACTGTTAAAGTGTAACGTTTCACGTTTTTGAGAGAGAAATCACAGCTACATGCATTTTAGTGGGTACCCGCTGGTTGGCAGAGATATCACAGCCACGTGCTCTTCTCCCCACGTGAGGGACGCTCTCCCGTCAGAGCTGTACACGATCAGATACAGTGCCAACGTTTGACTTGTGAGCGTACCAACCTTCTGCTTGGCCAGAGATACCTTGCCAGCTTTTTACATTTTTGGCTAAGAGATCACAGCTACATTCTCGCCCCCGATAACAAAACCAAAAATACTGTATATCAAGAGGACCTCCGATATGAAAGCAATCGATATAAATTCTTCTTAATAGAAATTTAATTTTCTTTTTATTATTTTTAAAGTTTATCCCGTTTCACTACTACATTCATTCAAACACAGGAAGTCCGCAGGGGTGTGTGTCTTATCACCATTACGGTTTACTCTGTGCGCATGTGACCTGAGACAGGACAATGACCGCTGCTCCATTATCAAATATGCGGAGGACACCAGGCTCACAGGACGCATATCTGGGGAGGATGAAAGCCACCATCTAAATCAAGTGGACTGGATGGTAAACTGGTGCAATAAAAACTCTCACTCTGAATGTAAAAAAGACCAAAGAAATGATATTTGATTTTAAGAGACAGAAATCTGTATGTTCACCCATTGTAGTTCTGGAAGAGGAGGTAAAAATAGGGACTGAATATAAATACTTAGGACTTACCTAGATAACAATCTTAACTGGAATACAAATACAAAAAAAAATGATTCTCTAAATGCAACCAGCGCTTATTTCTCCTCCATAAACTCAAACTATTTAAAGTAAACAAGGAGCTCATGTTGTCCTTTTATCGCAGTCTGTGATCACTTTCAGTTTCATTGCCCGGTTTAATAGCCTGACAAACCAAAACTCAAAAAAGCTCCAGCAGATTATGAAGTACGCAGCTAAAGTTATTGGGGCTGATGGAGATGACTTGACTATTGTGTGTGTGTGTGTGTCAGAGGGCAGGCAACGTTAAAGAAACTGGAAATCATCTCAACTGATGACACATTCATTACATGGAGAACTACAGTTCAGTAAATCAGGAAGGAGAGTCGCTTTGAAAACTCGCACAAATCGTTCCAGGAACTCCTTTCTTCCTGGTGCCATTAGCCTTTTCAATAAGAAATATCGGAGATAATGATTAAGGTTTTGATATCCTGTAACCGTTTTTTTTTTTGTGTAAATATGTATTATCTAACTGCCTTACCTTAACCTTTCTTGTTTCTGTTTGTCGGTTTTATTTCATTCTGTCTGTTATTAGATGCAACTGAGAAGGAAAATTTCATGTTTTCTTGTGTAGACCTGACTAAATGAAGAAACCTTAAACCTTATGGTGGGTGGAGCTGCGGGGGACAGCTAGTTTTATGTTTTTTATTGTAAGTCACCAAGTTTGACGTGCCCAGCGATTTCCAGTTGTATATATCGACAAGGTTCGGCTTTAACTGTGCTCTGGCGCTCTCTCTACAAGTAGACATTTTGGTTCAATTTGATGACACAAACCAGGGGCTTTTTTTTTTTTTTTTATCTTCTGATGTGAGCAGAGGAAGATCAAAGACCCCTAAACATGCAAAATTAAGTCTACTCGCATAGTGGGAAAAAATGCTTTGGAGACATTTAACAAAAAAAAGATCAACATGAACGGAGTAAGTAAATAGGCAGCACAATGTTTCAAAGTAATTATTTATACATTTTATTTCTCTTCTTTTCTAAAGCTTTCATAAAAAATATGCTTTTATTTTACAATTTGATATAACTTAACTACATCCAACATGTATTTCACGGTGTATTCCCTTTTACAAAAAATGAAATCAGTTTTTCCACAGCTGTACTTCAATTTAAAACCTGACAATGTGCCCCCCATTAGCAAGCCGAATCGGAGGATGAAATGTTTTCCAAATTTTTTTCAAAGACAGTAAAACCGTTTGACTGTTTAGTGTCGCCATTATCACAACACAGTTAAAAAAGAATTTTCTATCAAGCAGTGCCAGGACATTTAACAGATGAATACTGCGTTTGCTTAAATAACCATAGCCTGGAATTCTGGGAAATCAATTAAGAGCTAAATCAGTCAAATAAAATGAACCAGTTTATTAAATGAGGAGTTCCTTCCTTAACCATTGCTTACCTTATTGTAGCCATATTCCTTTACCAAATTAATGTGAGCTCGGAAGAACAGACGGCTCCTTTAAAATGGTTTTCCATGCTGGCACACATCGGGCATACTGGATTGACATTACAGCTATGGTGCTATTGAAATTACTTACCAGGTCAAACAAAAAGTCCTAAAAATGAGGGCTGCCACCACTTACTTGGTACTTGGCGGCCATCCTCCAGGTTCCACTAAATGTAAGGGGTTGAGGTTCCCACCTGGAGGGAAGAGGAACGGGACTGGAAGATCATCCCGTGGCTGCACAGGAGCAAATCAAGTGCTGTATCTCAGTACGGGGTTTTGGATTCTCAAGTGCAGCACGATTCTCCAAGATAAAAGATGTAAAAATCGTTAACCCGTATAGGACACGTCATCTGGAAATATACAATGACTTTTGGAATGCTTTTCTCACATTACAATCTGCCCGATGGAGTAACTGCCTTTATTCTCGATAACAATCTCATTATCTTAGGTAAATTTCATAACCTATGGTTAAGGGTGAAAAGCAATTTGCATAAACCTAAAACACCTGATAATCCCCATAACAACTTTAAAATACTTGGGGTTTTGCCCAGCTTTAAAATGAAGTGCAGCTGACAGAGTATCACCTTTAGAATTCATGTTTGACAAGTACACTGGCCTGACCACCTTTAGGTTTCCAATCCATGGAGATCCGCTTTCCTTCAATAAATGTTGATAAAACAGGAAAGTAGTGGCATCACCTTGGTCACTGAATTTATCAAGCATTAATTGAAAAGGGACACTTTATATGAAGGAGATTTTATTAACATAAACTTTCAGTAGTAGATTGTAATACAGCAGGCACACTGGCATCAGAATTTGGCATCTGAGAATTGCACTTAACTTTTAAAGTTCTACTGAAACTCTGCGACGTTTCTGAGCAGGACAAAGTCGTCGTTTCTGGAGGGGCGATATGTGGAGTGTGAACATCCTCGTGAGTGACACTTCTTGGTTCCGTGCACTGCTTTGATGAGTTTTGCCCAACTGTCCTGCCGGTGCCATGGTCTGTGAGGAAAGGCTCGCTGTCATTTAGTTTTTGGTTCTGGGAACTTTTATCCTCTCCAGTTCTGTCAACGTCTTGACCCACACTGTTCTGAGAGGTTGAAAGGCCATGGCTTGGCTTTATCATGGTGACCGCTGCACCAAAGTCCAAGTGGACCCTACTGTCCTCAGTACCCTGTAAACTTGGAGGTTCATGTGTGCAGAATCTTTCCTTTTTGTGTGCCAGCTGATGTACCGAATGCACACAATAATTGGGCAAGATATTTTTCGGAACAGCATGCCTCGCCATTTTGTCTTGGAAACATGGAGGAAGACTGCAGTGGAAGTGCTGAATGTGGCGCAGGCAGCAGTCCACCGACGGGTGCAGGGCATCCAGCGTTGACACCGGACCATCGGCATTCAGGGGTTTTGCCAGGGAAGTGATGCCGTCTCCTAATTGCTGACAATTATGGGAATTCCATGGTTTCCTTACACAGTGATAGGACTCCATGCACGTGCAGGTCTGATTAACAGAATACTGACCTACGGGTCTTGGGTCAGAGCAAGTCTGGACATCCTTAATGTGTGGGCAACTTTTATAGGATTCACACGTACTTGGAGGTAAATGGACACATCTATGGTGATGTCTGCCATTCAGCAGCCTGGAGCTTACCTGCGTTTCTTCACACATTATCTTCTCGACTGCACTACAGCCGTGGGGCGACAAAGGCTTCATTTCATAATGCTCATGATGTTCCATTTCTCCATGTTTGGAATCCACAGGACATTTGCTAGAGTTGCACAAGTTGCTTTGGCTCTTGGGAGACTGCGCTGTTGAAGAATTGTGCAAAAAAGCCTGGCATTGTAATACTTTTGGCAGGGGGATCTGACCGCAGTTCCCTTGTGGGCCGATACACCTGCACATACACTGAAAGAAGAACGTGGCAAAGGCCCAGCTAATGCACATGATCAGCATCATGAAGGTTCCCAACTGGGTGTAAGCCAAGACGTTTGAAGGCATCATGAGTGCACCCGCCACAAAGGTCGTCAGAGCAGCCATGGCGATTGCTGATCCCATTCGGCTTATCGAGAAGCGTACTTTGTGATCTCTGTCGTGGTAAGGTGCAAGGCGATAGGCCACGCCATAGTGAACAGCAAAGTCCACCGAAAGTCCTACGGCAACCGAGATGGTGACCGACTCCAACACATTCAGCTCCCAGCCCAGAAGCACTAATGAGCCCACGGTGACAAAAATGGTCCCGGTAATGGAGATAATAGCATAAAGACTTATTACGATATTCCAGGTAGTAAGAAGCATTACAATAAAAGCAACGGTCACAGACAGCCCCATTGCAACCATGGTCCCATGTGATAAGCTGCCCTGCAGGTCATAGAACAGCAAGTCAGTTGACACAAACCAACCGTTCCGCAACCCCTCGGGGGCCGTCTTCAACTCCTCCTTGACCCAAGTGTCCACTTCTTTGAAGAACTGATCCATTTTGTCATACGTGTAAGAGAAAAAGTAAGAGCTCTGGAAGTTTAAGATGACTGCTCGGATGGTATCATTTAGGTCAAATCTCGGGCCAGGGGTATCTCTGTTGAGACTGAAACTCGTAGTGTCGAGCTGCATAATGGCTCTCTTTAAACAGAGTTCAAAATCCTCCGCTTTGTACGGGAACGTGAACTGGTTGCAACACGGGTACGCCGCCGCTTCGTCGCAGTCTCGGCTTTCCATCCACCGTTTGAAGGTCTCGATGAAACAGCTGGTGATGTCCTGCTCGTCGGTCTGAATGATGAACGTCTGGTTTCGAATCTTTTTGCAAAAATTTAACATCCAAGCTTGCGAGGCCGGACTCGAAATGTTAAATTCATTGTCCACGGTCAGATTCCCCTTGTCGTTAGGATTAAGAGGATCTCCATTGTCCAGTGGCTTAATGCCCCAAATGATCATCACTGACATGTGGCGCTCGTCAGAACTGCGGATCCGCTCAAACATAAACAGCTTCTTGTACTCCGCAATGTAGCGTTCAAATGGGTGGGACGATCGTAAAACCTGGAAACCGGAAATCTCTTGCGAGGGCAGTTTCATTTTTGGGTTCACACACACAACGTAGGCTCCTCCCACAGTGATGGCCAAGAACCAAAACAGCCATATATACCGGAATTTAATGACTATGTAAGGCAACACTTTCTCAAATAATATCCTGGAAGCTTCCGAGATCGCGTAGGTCAAATTGCTCAGTTTTTGGCACAGCAGAATCCAACAACTTTTGGTGTCGTAGGCCTGCTGCTGAGGTTTCTTGAAACAGTCGAATATGTTCAGCAGGTAGCGTTCATGCAGCACCACGACAGCTGGCAACCAGGTAATCATTAAGACATAATTCACCAAAATCGCAGTTCCAGCAAATATACCAAAGCACCGGATTGCAGTAATATCGTTAACAAAATTGGCATAAAAGGCCGCTGCGGTTGTGAAGCTGGTAACAAACATCGAGAGAGCAGCATGCTGCAATGTGATGCTCACCGTCTGTGAAATTTCAGTACTGGGTTTGTCCACTTTTGCATAGTTCCAAACGTCGCACAAGACAAAGGCATCGTCCGCTCCTATCCCGACGAGAATGATGAACGTTGTGAGATTCATGAAGGGAAAAAACTCCAAAGCAAAGATTATGCGGTAGAGAAAATATGACACGATCAAAGAACTGATGACGGCAAGCATCGTCATGAAGGTAATAAACATGGACTTTGTGTAAACACAAATGATGAGAAGAACAAGGAGGATTGCAATGGCTGGATACACGGTATCCTTTATAAGGTACAATTCAAACAGTCTGAATTTGATTCCAAAGTCTATCCCGGTGACAGCCGTGATCCCATCAGAGTAATTCCATTTCTCAAAATTATCCAAGTAGATGTTCATCTTCTCATCTTTCGAGCCCCCGTACATCGGGGAAAGTAGCATACTGTACTTTAACGTCGGCATCACATAGTCAGCAGTCTCGGGACTCAGGAAATCCTTATCCACTAAGTAGTGAAGGATCTGGTAGACAGCATTGAATTTTGTACATTTCCGAGGCACATTTGGACATTTTGCCGGTTCCTTCCTTCTGCTCGACTTCTCCCAGCACTCCGAATGCAAGGTTCCATTGTGATAAAATTTGGCACAAGATCGCAGTAGTTTTAAGGTATCCGAAGCATCACGATCTGTAATGTAATGGCAGGAGGATTTGTTATTTAAGAGAGCAATGTAGTTGCCCAAAATCCAGCTTGGGCAGCATGATTCCGATACTTTCCGAAGGCAAATGTTCGAGAACTCTGGGTGAGATTGGATCTGTAAAGACAAAAAAAATATATACATATATTAACAAATGAAAAGAATTTTGGAAAGAGCATGAAGAGGCATCAAAACTTTAATGGATGTTTCTGGCTACACCCATCAGCCACAACATTAAAACCACTTGCCTAATACTGTGTGGGCCCCCCCATGCTGATCCATCCAGAAATGGACTTCACAAGACCCCTGAAGGTGTCCTGTGATATCTGCACCAACACGTTAGCAGCCGATCATTCAAGCCGATCCTGTAAAGTGTGAGGTGGGACCTCCACAGATGGGACTTGTTTCTCCAGCACATCCCACAGAGGCTCAGTTGGATTGAGATCTGGGGAATTCGGAGGCCACATCAACACCTCCAACTCTGTCATGTTCCTCAAACCATTCATGAGCAAGTTTTGCAGTGTGGCAGTGAAAGAAGGCCACTATCACCCAGGAATACCATTGCCATGAAGGGGTCTATGGTCTACAACTATCTTTAGGTAGGTGGTACATGTCAAAGTAACATCCACATAAATGCCAGAAACTAAGGTTTCCCAGCAGAACCTTGCTCAGAGCATCACTCTGCCTCTGCCAATTTGCCTTCTCATAATGAATCTTGCTGCTCTCTCCTTCAGGTAAAACGACACACATGTACCTGTCTATCCACAAGACATAAAAGATAATGCGACTCATCAGACCAGGCCACTGACCTCCTACTGCTCAATAATGCAGATTTGATGCTCACGTGCCCACTGTAGAGCACTTTCGGTGGTGGATGGGGTCAGCACGGACACTCTGACCAGTCTGCGGCTACACATCAAGCTGAGATGCACGGAGTTTTGACGCCTTCCCGTTTGGCCAACATTACGTTTTTCAGCAATTTGTGCTATAGTAGCTAGTCCAAGGGATCAGACCAGACGGGCTAGCCTTCATTTTCAATACTCCTCAATAAACCTTGGGAGCCCATGACCCTGCCACTGGTTCACTGGATGCCCTTCCTCGGACCACTTTTGGTAGGTACTAACCTCTGCATAGTGGGAACACCGCACAAGACCTGCCATTTTGGAGATGATCTGACCCAGTCATCTAGTCATCACAAGTTGTCCCTTGTCAAAGTTGCTCAGATCCTTACAGTTGCCCATTTTTCTTGCTTCAAGTACATCACCTTCAAGAACTGACTGTTCACTGGCTGCCTGATAGAGCCCACCCCTTGACAGGTGGCACTTTAATGAGATAATACCTCTGTGTTGTGTCAGATTGATGCATTTTAACAACACATACAAGGATATTAATAAGAACAAGTTTGATTACCAAGTCTACAAGTATAAATTTGGAAAACGCACATGACCATGTCCCTAGGCAGGTGTTGTTGGAGGCGCTACATGAATATGGGGTAGCACGGCCGCTCTTGCGTGCTGTTCGCTCCCTATATGAACACAGTGGCATTGCCATTAAGTCTAAGTTGTTCACTGTGGGCGTCGGGCTAAATCAAAGCTCCGTTTTCTCACCACTCCCATTTGTGGTTTTAATGGACAGGATATCAAGACACATGGAGGTTGTCCATTTGTGGAGATTAAGGTTAGCATTGATGCTTTATGTAGATGATGTTGTCCTCTTTGCCTCATCACTCAAGCGATATGCAGCTGATGATGATGATGATAACCATTTCCAAACCTGTGCTTATGGTTCTCTCTCGGAAAACAGTGGACGGCTCCTCTCCTGTTGTGTTGTGGGGAAGTTCAAGCATCTCAGGGTCTTGTTCATTAATGACGGAAAAAGAAAGTAAGATACCGAGAAGTAGATTGGACCGGCGACCATGGTTCTGCAGGTGCTGTACCAATCCATGGCAGTGAATCTAAGGGCACAACTCTCAGCTTACCAAATAATTGACATCCCAGTCCTCACATGAGCTGTCGGTAATGCCCGAAAAAATGACTTCATGAGTACAAATGGCAGAATTGAGGTTTGATTACATGGTGGATAGCCTGACATTTCATGACAGGGTGAGAAGCTCCATGATAAGGATGAGCCTCAGAGTAGTGTGAAAGCTCCTCCAGATCAAGTGCTGCCAGTTAAGGTGCTTTGTGCATATCAGAAGGAAGCCCACCACAGGGAGCCGCCGGGGGGGCCCCCCCCCCCCCAGAGCTGCCCCGCTGGACAGAGACCCTGGGGTACACCAGGACGCGCAGGATGGATTATCTATCTTGGCTGGCTTGGAAACGCCTGGAAATTCACGAGGAAGAGCGGGAATCTGTAGCCGAGGACAGGGAAGTCTGGGCTGACCTGCTGCCACCGTGACCCTCATCAGGAAAAGCTGTTTCAGATAACGAGAAATGAGATGAGATATCTATACATCCATTCTCCATCCTAATTATTGTAAGTTGCAGGTTTGGTTGCAGAGCCTAGTTAGGTAGGAAACCAAATCCTCAGTCCATAGCTGAGCACCTGGTCTCCCACCAGGCCAAGGCAGAGGTCACAATTAAGCTGGCATGCACAGGCAATTTGTAATTCTAAACTGGCACTGTTTGTGTGGGTATGTGGGCCCTGCCATCCCTTCCTGGGTTGCTCCCTGCCTTATCCAGCTGGTAACGGGGCAGACAGTCTTTATTATACAAAAGAAATGTTTTTAACAAAAATGCTCTATCATAATACCGTGAAGAGCACAAAAGGCAAATAATGATTGTAAAGGTAATCCCAAAAACAAAATAAGTCCCAATACAGATATCTGAAGAGCGACCCAAAACAGAGCAACAAAGTCAAAAATCCAAAGAATCACCAAGCAGCAGTAAATAGTAAGATAAACTCACCAAACTGCCAAGAAAATTAAAAATGAACCACCAGAAACTGTGGGAGACCCTCTGGAAATTATAATGGCGAGGGCGGCACCTGGTGGTGATTAGCAGACACATGGAACATAACCAAGGCATAGCAAACACCAGGCAGATAATAAGCCAAAGAAACATTAACAAATAACTGATTCAAAAATTAACAAAAAAAGGACATAACTCAAGATTTGAAGCCTAGCCAGGGGAAGGGACCCCAGCTGAAATAGAACACCTACATCTTTGGTTATTTCCAATGTGTCTGCTTCATCCATTCATTTATAATTCCCCCATTCCCAACCCAGTACAGGGTTACCCAGAAGTACTCACCCTTTCAAAATCCAGTCTACACATTGACTTGATCGCCTGAACGTTCCATAAGTTCTTTCCTTCTGCAGAAGAATACACCACTCGGGATGCTGAGTAATCTGTTAAAATATAAATTTTAGATGAAACAAACAAAAACACAAAGCAGTACTACTACCACCTCTTGCCTTGGGGTCATGAAATACGACAGTGTGATCTGTTGACGAAGGACCAGCACTGGAAAGGCTGCAATGGAGGCGTAATGGCCACTGCAGCAGTGGATCAAGGGTTTGATGTCCATCCATCTTACCTAACTTCTTTAATCAAAAATTTCCTTCACTAATTTTTGCTGTGGTCTGTGATGTCTCAGTTGTTTGAAGACTTGGTATCATCCTTTACCAGGGACATCGATAGCCATGTACTAAGATGGACTAGGACAATGAGGACACAATCAACATCCTCTTACCTGTCAGCTCTATCCTTACCACCCTTCACCCAATATACTTAGCATCTCTCCTCTGCACATATCCAAACCAATGCCATCTCGCCACTCTGACTTTGTCTCCCAACCGTCCAACTTGAGCTGACCCTCTAATGTCCTCATTTCTAATCCTGTCCATCCTCGTCACCCCCAATGCAAATCTTAGCATCTTTAACTCTGCCACCTCCAGCTCTGTCTCCTGTGCCACCATCTCCAGCCCATATAACACAGCTGGTCTCACTACTGTCCTGTAGACCTTCCCTTTCACTGTTGCCGATACCCGTCTGTCACAAATCACTGACACTCTTCTCCACCCACTCCACCCTGCCTGCACTCTTTTTCACTTCTCTTCCACAGTCCCCATTACTCTGGACTGTTGATCCCAAGTATTCAAACTCATCCGCCTTCACCAACTCTACTCCCTCATCCTTTACCATTCCTCTGACCTCCCTCTCATTCACACACATGTATTCTGTCTTGGTGGTCCTACTGACCTTCATTCCTCTCCTCTCATATCTCCACCTCTCGAGGGTGTCCTCAACCTGCTCCCTACTCTCGCTACATATCAACAAACATCACAGTCCACGAGGACTCCTGTCTAATCTCGTCATGAATGACGCCTGTATGAATAACCTGCCATTAAAGCAAAACAGCTTTGTTAGTTTTTTTTTATTTTTTTATTTTATCTTTTAATTTGCAAGCAGTTAAACTGTTTTCTTTCACAAGAGACCAGAAGATGGCTTCCTGTGCAATCTAATGGAGCTTGAGAGGATGTGCCAGGAAACCAAAAAAAAAAAAAAAAAAAAAAAAAGG
>JANRMT010061414.1:3853474-3867830 GCA_026402145.1 Polypterus bichir lapradei | reverse complement strand
CGAAAAACCAACACCACGGGATGCTTTCTGACAGGACAACAAATGTCAATGATTGTGAAATAATAAAAATGGTGGTAAAATGGCCCAGCTTAATTTATAGAGTTGAAACCAAATCACTCATTTACAAATTGTCAGTTTAAAATTGAATTGTAGGTAAACAAAATGATTTTATGAAAAAAAACGTAAAACACAAATTCTAAATCACACACTAACTCCTGCCTCCCTGTTCAGATCCTTCACCAGATAAACACTGCACAGTTTTTGAGTTCATCTACAAACGGACACTATTGATTGTGTGCCGCCATCTTAAATAGGAAACAGCCTGTGAAATCAATCCGTGATAAGTTCTGGTCACTTTTATGGTTTACTTTCCCATAACATTTTATATTGAGTCTTTTTTGGTAATTTTTCTTTGTTATGGGGGTTTTAACACACATACAATTCATGACTATCTTGGAGTTTTATTTAGAACATCTTCAAACACGTTCATTTTGCTTCACGTCTTTTTTCACTGCCATTGTTGATTCTATTGCCATAGCATTGCTAGCTATGATGGACAAAAGTGAGCCTCATTGATGTCACAGTCCCAAGGGTACAAACGACATCCATTTAACATTTTTTTTTTTTGGTGCAAGGTTTTTGTTACTTTGTTTTGTTCACACAGGAACGAGATTTTGACCAAAGAATAAGGGGAAAGGCAGGTCTTCAACTCAAAAGCTCACTCTCACGTGAACACGTTTGTTTTGCGTACACTGCTCAGATTTTTATTAAGCATTCATTTCAAAATAATTTTGGCAAAAAAAAAACAAAAAAACGTATGCACTTTACCCGTTGCAAGCTTACAACTAACTGGAGGTTTTGACCTACAGATTATGTGACATGTGTAACGTCCGATTTTATATTATTTGCTTTGGTCCAGCGTGGGTCACCATAGACGCCCATGATGTCATAATTTTGCTATCTCTGTTCTTTATGAATACATGAAACTGAAACTTTTTCTCGCCCATTACCACAGACCACATGGGGTAAGCAACTTATTAAAAAAAATACCATTTTGGGTGGAGTAATCCACAACTAAAAACACAAATGACTTTCCCTACATAAAGTTGTTACTTCTAGTAGTAAAATATTACCAGCCAATATTTTATGACACCGAAAGAAACTGAAGAATCACATCATGTGGCTAAACTTTAATATTCTCTTTTCCCAGTAGTGCTGCAATCGCTGTTTAAGTATTGCGCTAAAAATTAATAACCAGTGTAATTTAATAATACTATATTAGCTGCACTAGGTTTCCTTTTGGACTGCAGGATTCATTTTTGAGTTATCTTGTCCAAGGGCTCACATGTGAACACAAAAACGCACACACATCCCACTCCTTAGGTGGTCAAGGGCTGAATAAAACATTCAAATCTGCCCTTTTGACCTTTGTAGAAAAAAAAAAAAAAAAAAATGGGACTTCATACTCACCAGCATAGGATCCGAGAAGTCTGGAAATTCAGGAACTAAAACTCCCACCAATGCACAGACAATGATGAAGACGGTGCAGACTCCAAGAACGATGACTGGCCAGTCAGCTATGAGCTCTGAATAACTGCAAGAAGACGGGTTGAATGAGACAAAAATGCAGGAACCACAACCTATAGACGTGCAAAGCCAAACATGCTTTGGGATAAGAAATCAAGGAATTCAAAAGCAGGATGGAACATGGCTACCTGCTTCTGGAGGTTACAGACCATGCTACTACTTTTTTGTTCAGAAATGCAGACATTGTTTTCAGGAGTGTAGCATGGACTAAAAGCAAAAATGGGGACCAGATTTTAGAAACTACTCTCCAGAGCCGCACATTAATGAAAATGCCGACACAACACTGAAGTGTGGATGGGTGAAAACAGTTTTGAAGATGCAGACCTTTAAATCGTGCTCCGATTGGTTTGTGCTTTATTAAGAAGGCCTTTCATGATTGGACCCTGCGGATTATATTTAGGAGTTGCTAAGCACACAAGAGTTCCAAAATTGGTCAAAATGCCAAAAAGAGGGGGGATAACTGCCGAAACCCCAGGTCGCTGGGGAAAAAGGCAAACATAGAACCATTAATAGTAAAAGGTTATTAAAAAAAATGTTCAGAAAATAAGCAAAGTTCCGAAGAGCACAAAAAAAAAAAAAAAACCTCAGAGGGCAAAGCCTTCAAAACAGACTATCCCAAAAGCAAGCCAAGTCCCAAAATGGAATCCAAAGAAAGGTCATAAAAATCTAATAAATAATAAATACAAAGATGCAAAAAGACACAGAACACCCCACCACAATGAACCGCAAGGGACTGTGGGTCTGAGGACAGTCCCTAGCAGTGGTGGCCAGATGGTCCCGCCTCATAGGGAACCGCCCACAAAACACAAGGAGCATGGCAGAAAATACTTTGACATATAGAAGCTAAATAATCAATAAAGTTAACCTAACAAAATGGATAAAATGAACATAAATGTGATTATTGAACACAAGCTTTGGGGCACCTTGGCTGAAACATCCCAATTACAACATCTCACTGCTCAATTGGTCACCTTTTACAGACGTTACCCTATTCCCCTAGTTCAGCCCTGTCATTGTCTTCATAAGTTACCAACTGTAGACTGATGGACAGAAATGAGAAAATTATCCACTTAAAATTAAATCTACAGGGTGGTCCAGATCTAATTATGTAGATCCAGATCATCTGGATGACTGATTTATGCAGGGATGATTCCAGTTCGGCACGAAGACGATCCTTCATGTCGTCATTTCGCACACTTCGACGGTCTGGGATTTTTCAGGTGAATTTCCATGTAATAAACTTAAGTTATAGCGTAATGAAAATTACATAATTAGATCTGGACCACCCTATACAATGCAACCAAATGTGCAGAAAGCAAAGGGGTCAGGGTACTTTCTGAATCCACAGTATAGCTGCGTAAGATTTTTGAGCACAAGTTATTAACAACCACCTTTATAAGAAGAAAAATGTAAAAATTAGGTCATACCTTTTGGGGAATCGGAAAGATCTGGAAGGCCTATAAAATGAAGAGAAAAAAAATAAAAATAAACACAGCATCAGTGTGACAGCAGTCAACATTTGATACACTTCCCTACACCTACACAGCCATCAGTCCATCCACCCCCTGAACCTGCTAGCGTCTATCGCAGCAACATGGGAGAAACAGTAAGGACAGACAGATCTAAAAATGACAGGCCCTATAGGTAGATACGACAGGTACACTATAATTAATAATTAGGGATCAGACAGACAGATGGGAAAAGCAATAAACAGTTTTGTGAAAAAGTAAATACACCCCATGATTTTTTTTTCTTTTTTTAAACAAATGTGGACATATAAACATTTGGAAATGAAATCAGCTGCAGATTGTTTTAAGTCGCCTTGGATAAAAGCATCAGTCAAATAATAAGTAATAATGTTTATCTCCATCTCTTTTAGCTTCTAGTAAAGCCACACCAACGCTTACAGCCACAGCACCTGCCACCCTCACTGGAGCTCCACAGTGCGCTTGTCAACGATTGAGCTCTCCATCCCCTTTCAGCTTCACCAAGATGGCCTCCCATTTCATAGCTCATCGTAAAACAACATAACGTGACCACGCCTCCTTTTGCCTGTCCAGGACACCGTCCCTTCTTCAGTCGTCCGTCCATCCATCCACCCACCCTATTGGATAGTGTGGCTATTCACATGGCCCGTCAATTGCTTCTGCTCCGTCCTTCATTTGCATAAAGACCCACTCAATACTTGACTTGAGCCCCATTAAGAGGTCATGGTAGGACCTAAAATGTGCAGTTCATACTGAAAAGCCCACCAATGCAACATTAAACTATTCTGTTGAGAAGACGGGGCCTAAATTCCTCTACAGCAATGACAAAGACTGCTCTCCTGTTACCGGAAATGTTTTGATAGCAGTTGTTGGTGCTAAAGGAGGACCAGCCATGGATTAAGTTGTGGGGGTGGCAATGACTATCACCTTGTTGAGAAGGGCACAGGCTTCTCCTGCGCTGAACATGCACCCCTTCAGTGGCACCACAGACGACTTTAAGGAGCGCACTCACTTTTTCTTTCATAAACAGCGCTCAGGTGGGTAATGGCACACACACTCAGCATCATCCGAGTTTGCCAGCCGGTGGCCCCCCTTGGGTCTGCTTTCATTCACGGCACCCACTCATTATCATTGCTCACCTCCCTGGAACCCTAAGCACCGCTTCCATCTTGAAAGTCATAAAGTCCCGAATGCAAGAAGAGGTGGGGTTCCCCATGAAGTCCCAATTGTGTCGAAGCTTATCGTTTCATTTTGTGCAGTCAATGAAATTGACGCTTTTGCATTTGTGGAAAAATAAGTGTCGAAGTGGGGGTTCGGGTAAACGGGACGGGGTTTACTTCCAGTACTGAAAAATCCCAAAATGCTGGTACCGTACCGTTGTTTACAATTTGTTTTTCTTACGGTATTTTTCAGGACTCATACCGACATATAGGCTGAGCTCCGCTAAGTGCAAACTCTTCGCCAGTTAGGAGTCCACTTTATACACCGGCCCTTAGATTTATGAATACATTTGAGCGAGATTAAAGTCGGGCCGACCAGAGGTTTAGAAACACATGGAGAGAACTGAAACGATCAGAAGGGTCCACCCCAGCTGCTCTTCGGAAAATAAACGGCATTTCTGTGATACTGCTTGTACTGTATAACTTAAATAAACTACTTTGCGCTATTAAAAGATGGCGTGATTCTCCCAGAAAATGGCTCCCATTTAATTCTCACTTCGCTCAGCACTATGCAATGTTTTCAGTTCAGTGGGTTAATTTATTAAACAAATGTTAGCGTTTCAGGTCCCACAGTATTAGGGTACTGCTGATTTATTGTATACTCACAAGGCATGAAAGGGTTAAAGGTCCTTGCACTTTGGGAAAACTGCAACCAGATGTGGCAAAGCATTTATGGAAGAGGGGGGCGCAGAGCAGGGCAGGCACGGAAAAAAGACGGAAAATCATTAGCCTTTTAAGTTGAACAAATGAAAGGAAAGAGATTATTAATAGCTCGGCATTACACTTTAATTTTATGGCGCATTTCTGCACTAATGGTAACATTAACAGTTCAAACCTGTCACGTTTAAACCATTAACATATTTTACAAGCTGTTTCAATTAACATGAAAAACACACAGCCGCACACACACTCGGGGCCTTGCGTTTAACTTTGTAAAAATACAATAAGCGGGACCCACTCAGCCATTCAGCTTCACGCCTGCTCAGTTCATTCACGTTTACGGGACTTCAAAAACACAAGCAAGCAAAGATCAATGGATACAAGTCACTAGATAGACAGTGTGGGTGTGCCAACGAGGAAGGATGGGCATCCTAGCGGGGATAAAAGGATGGGTTTTGGCCCAGACCGGAGGCCATAATGGATGGACTGGCACGATTGGGCATACTGGGAGCAGTTAATTTCCCCCACACGACAGGTGGCAGTGTTCCTCAGAGCTGAACCCCACTAGGACTCCCGCAGGATGTCATGGGATTTGGGGGGTCCATAAACCAATTTTCTAACATAAATATCACTCAGTGGGCAACAGCACACACTCTGCATCATCGGAGTTTGACAACCGGTGGCCCCCCTCAGGTCTACTCTCACAAACGGTCAAGGTTCCTGGGTACCGCCAGGGTAGCACTGCCCCGGTTTCCACACAACCTGGAAGCAGTTCCCGTGTGGGAGTCAAAAAGAAGCCGGCAGCATCACTTGATGGAATCAGAGTTGGGAGGCAGAGAGAGGTATCTTAAAAAATAAAATCTTTATTTGAACGGCAGAAATGTGTTGCCATGTGTGGGGCTTGGGGGCTACATGGTACCTCCTGAAGGTCACAATCGATAGAGGGACAGACGCGATAGGCACAAGATGACATAAAAGTCACTACATGACAGATAAGAATAGACAGACATCAAAGGCACTAAATAATTGCAGACAGACTAGCAGAATTGCCCAGCAATACAGTAGTTTTTATTTTTTATAAGGGGTTTAGGTAAGAAAGCAACTATGACATGAACTGGTCCATCCATTTTCTACCACTTAGCTGGATTCACGTCACCGAGTCCAAGTAAAGATGTCAAGATGTTCCCTGCCACCATGTCCAAGAGATGTTCCCAAGCCTGCTGGGAGATATAATCTCTCCAGCATGTGTGAGGTCTGCCTCGAGGCCTCCTCCCAGTTAGCCAAGCCCAAAACACTTCAGCATGGAGGCGCACTAACCAGAACACCAAATCAAGTTTCGACATGAAGGCTCTAATTAGAGTTCCTCGTGAACGCCTGTAATCCGCACCCACCAAACTGAGGACATGATGCCAGTTCATCACCAGAACTACTCGCACACAGTGTCGCCTTTACTGAGTCACAGGTAGTCCTACAGGACCACACCATAGCCACAACTGGGTGCCAGGGGGAAGCCAAACCTTAGATGCGATGCCAGTCAATCAAAAGGCACAAAGATCATTTGCTTATGGCAGAGAACAAAAAATGGCATATTTAAGACCCTCCAGGAGTGTAACTTGTACATGTTTGGGTTGAGCGATACAACATGGTCAGTCCTGCTCAACCTGACTCAGAGGTTTGGGGTGCTGGAGTCTCTCCTGGTCATACACACACTTCAGAGTATATTCTTAGGAGCACTATAGACGAATACTTGGTAGGGTCTCCCTTTGCTCTTCAAACACCCTAAATACTTCATGGCATGGTTTCCACGAGATTCTGGAAACATTCCTTAAAGATTCTGCTCCATGTTTAGAAGATTGCATCACACAAGTTCTACAGATTTGTCACCTTCACATTCATGCTGGGAATCATAAGTTCCACCACATCCCAAAGGTATTCTACTGGACACCTGGTCAGGTTCATGAAACCAGTTTTCCTTGTGACATGGCTCATTATCATACTGGACATAGCCAATTAGAAGTTGGGTAAACTGTGGCCACGAAGGGATGCACACGTTCAACAACAACACTGAAATAGAACATAGCATACAAGCGATGACTGATCTGTATTAACAGGCCCAAAGTGTATCAAGATCATTACACCACCATGGACTACTGACACAAGGCAGCTTTTCTCATGGATTCATGCTGGTGGCACCTAGTCACTGGTTACCTGTGTCATTCAGGATTGACTTTAAAATTCTGCTTATGGTTTATAAAGCCTTAAATAATCTCGCCCCATCTTATATATCGGAATGTCTGACACCTTATATCCCAAATCGTAACCTTAGATCCTCAAATGAGTGTCTCCTAAGAATTCCAAGAACAAAACATAAAAGTGGGGAGGCAGCCTTCTGCTGTTATGCACCTAAAATCTGGAATAGTCTGCCAATAGGAATTCGCCAGGCTAATACAGTGGAGCACTTTAAAACACTGCTGAAAACACATTACTTTAACATGGCCTTCTCCTAACTTCACTTTAACTTAATCCTGATACTCTGTATATTCAATTAATAACTCATGGTGGCTCTAAAATCCGTACTGACCCCTACTCTCTTTTCTGTTTCTTTTTCCGGTTTCTTTGTGGTGGTGGCCTGCGCCACCTCCACCTACTCAAAGCTTCATGATGCTCCAACAATGATGGATGGATTAAAAGGCAGAAGTCTACGTGACCATCATCATCATCAAGCCCTTCCGTGAGAACCCTAAATCCAAAGAGGACTGTTTCATTTATGTTAGGTAGATTGCCCAGAGGGGACTGGGCAGTCTAATGGTCTGGAATCTCTAGAGATTTTATTTTTTTTCTCCAGCCGTCTGGAGTTTTTTTTTTTTTTTTTGTTTTTTCTGTCCACCCTGGCCATTGAACCTTACTCTTATTCTATGTTAATTAATGTTGACTTATTTTATTTTCTTACTGTGTCTTATTTTTCTATTCTTCATTACGTAAAGCACTTTGAGCTACATTTTGTATGAAAATGTGCTATATAAATAAACGCTGTTGTTGTAGTCAGTTGAAATTGAGATTCCTCAGACCCGGCTACGTTTCTCCAGACTTCAAAATGTCCAGGTTTGGAGAGCCTGTGCCCACTGCAGCCTCGGCTTTCTGTTCTTAACAGACTGAAGTGGAACCCGGACGTGATCTTTTGGTGTGGTAGCCCACCCACCTCAAGGGTAGATGTGTTGAGTATTCCGAGATGTTTGTCTGCTCACAACAGTTTTATGGAGTGGTTACCCGAGGAGCGGTAGCCTTTCCGTCATCTTAACCCACTCTGCCGTTCTCCTCTGACTCCTATCATCAACAAGACATTTCTGTTCACTGAACGCGTTCTGTTTTTCTCACCATTTCAATTTGCGTGTGAAAACCTTAGGAGATCATAAAAACTCAAACTGGCCTATCTGGTACCGACAATCATACCAGGGTTGAAATCACAGAGATCACTGGTGTCTTTGGTTTGATGGATAGAACTTCCTCAGTCCTGCTCAATCCAGAGGACTAGAGATTCTCCGGGTTGCCTCGGGTTCAAAGCAAGAAGCAAACTCTGGAGGGGTTGCCAGCCCACTGACTGGCAGACCTTATTTAAATGTGTCAGCTGCAAACCGCGCGGTTTGACAAGGCCTAAATCAAGTCACGTTCTCACCTGTCAGTGGGGCTAAAGCTCGGCTCCCTGTGGACCTGCTGACATGCAGCCAATGGCTAACAGATGGAGGCGGACGACTTCATTACAGCACATCTGCCGACAGTCCAGGCACAACAAGCAGAGTGTTTGAAGATATCTGCGTTCTCTTTAGCAACACACTCACTCACACACACACACACGTCCGACTCTCTGCTAAAACGTGGAGAAGATTTAAGACACTTATCTTTGCCCCCTTGCCATAGTTTAGAATCTGAAACCTGCAACGTGTGTTTAAATGCAGTTACAGCAGTAACCATGCCAAGCGGCGTGGCAAACGTCTTGGCTTTGCAATTTAAATTGAATGGGGGCCGCTTCATATTAATACACACAAGCCTTAAGATGGGAACAAGACACGTGGAACCTTCTAGAAAATCTCGTTATCTGGAGTGCGCAAAGATGTCAAGATGTGTGCTGGCACCCCAGCATTGCCAAGTTTCCATCTTTGGTGTTTTTATCCTTAACTGCAGACACGTTCAGTCTTGAAGTAGTAGTAACAACGTAGGACAAAACTGGTGGACAGTTTTGAACAATGCTGCACATCCACTCAGAAGACGTTCAAGCGAAGATTTATTCAAAAGAAGCATGTTGAGAAACGCGACTGGGGCTCCTTCACATCATCTCCCGGTGGCACCAGGAAACCTAATTCTTGTGCGTATCTGATAGAGGGATTTCTGTTTGTTAGAATATTTCTTGGGCCTCTTGTGAAAGCAAAATTTCCATCTTGTGTTGACCTGAAACATTTGCCAAAGCGTTTTTTTATAAGGAATATGCCATTTTTGCCAAAGACCTTGTTCGCCGAATATTTTTCTGGAAACTTGCAATGCAGCCAGTTTAGGTGTTTTTTTCTCCCCAAACCCCCCCGAGCCCCATGATGCTTTGCGAGGCTAGCAAGACAGCACAGAGCTGTAAGTAGCCATGTGCACAACTTGCACGAATGCCTACTGGAGGATCATTGGTGGGTCGCAAGGACACAAGAACAAACAAAAACGCCATTTCAGCTACTAAGACGCACTGAAACCATCGACCAAAGCAGTTCACGGTGTTGAATGATATTTATTCCCCAGTCTCTAACCTCGCTTGTTTCCTGAACTCGCAGCCGTTGTAACCCCCAGGGATCTTCGATTTCTGTAAGTGGGTCATCCGTGCACTTAAACAGGTAAATAAAATGGGTCCCGGAGCAGAAAAGGTTGAGAAATTCTGACAGATTTCCGTCCCACTTTTGCAGAGTCAGTCAATCCATTAGGCGACACTGGTGGCCACCCAGCGTGCCATCATCTGAAAGTTAAGGAACGCGTGCTCCGCAGCAGCAAACAACCAATCAGCTTGAACCAAATATTCTGGGTAATATTTTAAAACGAGTTTGTTGACTTATTACACACCATTTATAATCTATACAGAAAGATGTTACTTTGAAGACACTAATACACTGACTGAAGATCACATTTTCTGCCCTGCCTGGAAGGCATCGATTTTTATGATTTGTTTTTTGGTAATATTTTTAGAAAAAACTTTTTTTGGTTCAAAATCCATACTGTGAAGAGTATCACTCACTCCTACCAGATTTCCACAAACAGCCCTTTGGCGTGAACAATAGCTTACCCGTTTCCACCCTGAATGCAATTCCCCTTAGTCACCACTAGGTGTCTTCAAGTGCACCATTCACTGTTTAATTCAAAATTTTAAAAACAGCACTAGATGGGCCAGATCTTTAAATTGTCACAGAAGGTGTGACAGTGATGCACTCTGGTAAGATGCCACTAACTCAGTCCCCTTTACATGTATATAGCCCCTTTCTTGCCAAGCCTGAGAGACGCACTTACAGTAATATGGGACAGTGAACACCATAGGAATGAGCGTGAAGATCTGACGATCGCAAATCTGTTATTTGAGGGCTGCGCGTCTTTGGTTCCGATTTCTACGCGAAGAATGATGGAGAGCATTGACTGCAGGTGGTACACTACGGATCTGGAATACACAAACCCAGACATTAAGGCATCAAAGGCAGGCATGAAGGCTTGGAACATCAGGGAAGACCCTGTGAGCCGATACGGCCTTTTTCTCAAAGCATTTTCCACTGTGTTTTTTTTGGTGGGGGGGGGGGGGGGGGTAAATGAGTGGAACCAACAACAACAACAACAACATTTATTTATATAGCACATTTTCATACAAAAAAATGTAGCTCAAAGTGCTTTACATAATGAAGAATAGAAAAATAAGAGACACATTAAGAAAATAAAATAAGTCAACATTAATTAACATAGAATAAGTGTAAGGTCCAATGGCCAGGGGGGACAGAAAAAACAAAAAAAAACTCCAGACGGCCGGAGAAAAAAAATAAAATCTGCAGGGATTCCAGGCCATGAGACCGCCCAGTCCCCTCTGGTGGTACTTGAGACAAATTCAGGGCCCCCTTCGTTTGATCTCTTCAATATACGGGTATTTAAAAAGGTGCTGTCAAGCGCAGTTTAAGACGCGGCTCCACTCAAACATATCTTCTTACCAAACCTGTTGCTCGATGTGATTAATCATCGGTAAAAAAAACGCTCCTTGTCTCAGGGATTAGAAGGCATTTAACCCTGACAACTCATCCTGCCCTCAGGAGATACGCCTCTTTGTGTACATGCAGGGCTCAGAGTGACAAATCATCATCGTTCTGTCACCTGTTGGACAACGGAGTGTGGAGAATGCCCACTGGGATGTATCTGGATATGCATGGCATGTCATCTTGTATGATTTATAGGCCCTGCAGCAATCAAGAAGTGAGCCATCCAAGGTTGATTCATTAATGATCAGGAGACACTACTCACAAAAAAAAAAAAAAAAAAAAGGCACACGTCCTCATCGGGGCACCCCCTTCACAGCTTTAAAATGAAGGATGGCGCTCAGGGTTGACTTTATTCCCACGACCCCTGCTGTTGCACCAAAAGCGCAGAACAAACTGGCTGATCTCCACTCCAAGCACCAGACGATACGAAAAGAGAGACTGGTAGATGTCTAACTATGAGCAATTTACAATCCCTTCCCTGAACCCATGTGGTTTCTTTGTTGTGTTCAGCTGATTGGCATCAGAAGGTTTTCTTAGAAGGCGTGGGACACCTAGTGACAGACTGGCACGCCACCCAGGTCGGTTTCTTGCAACATGCTAGCACCGGGACCTAGATTTTGAAAAAGTGTGAAGCAGTTTCGTTGACTGTGCCACTAACCAAACTACACGGTGCTGTGAAAAAGTATTTGCCCCCTTTCAGATATCCTCTGTTTGTTGATTCCCAGAGTGCTCTGGAGCAGGTTTTCATTCCATTCAACTTTCCCTCAACCCTGACTGGTCTCCCAGTCTGTCATGGTGCCACCACCCTGTTTCACAGTTGGAGAGGCATTGTGCAGGTAATGAGTGGTGCCTGGTTTTCGCCACAGAGGACACCAATCTTGGCTTTATCAGGTAGAGAATCTTGTTTCTCACAGTCAAAGAGTCTTTTAGGAGGTCTTTAATCACAACTCTAAGGGGGCTTCCATGTGTCATTTACTGTTCAACTGTCAGTCTGGCCAATGTGCCATAAAGCACAGATCAGTGGAGTGTTGCAGCGACGGTTCTATTGGAATTTCACCCATCTCCACCCAGGTAGCCCAGAGATGAATCTGAGTGACCATCAGGTTCTTGGTCAGCTCTCCAACCAAGGCCCTTCTCCCATGATTACCAAGTATGGCCAGTTCTAGGGATAGTCGATGTTCTTACGAAGGCCATTCTGCTCTTGCTGCACATATCTTGGTAGCCCTTCTCCAGAACTATACCCTGACACAATCCCATTTGTCAGTTCCTTTGACATCACGGTTTGGATTTTGTTTAGCTGTGGGACCTCCTATAGGTAGGAGTGTGCCCATCCTAATCATGAACTGAACTCATCACAGATGGACTCCAAACATCTCAATAATGATCCATAGGAAGGGAGCCAAAAACATCAAGTGTCATAGCAGAGGGTCTGTGCCAAGGGGATATTCCAGTTTTGAATTATTAATAAATACATACAAACTCCAAAAATGCTGTTTTTGATTTGTCATTCTGGGGTATTCAGCATTCAACAAATCAAAATGTTGAAAAAAAAAAATAAAGAGAAGGGGTCTGAATCTGTACTTTCTGTCATAGGAGTTATGATGCTAGGGCGAGTTATGAGGTATGATATTAGGGCACATTATACTTCTGTACGACCTGAGCAGCTCCTGATCATTTGAATTTACAGCTCTTTACCTTTATGCCCTCCGACAGAAGCCAACACACCCAGGATCTGTTAACGTCTTGTGCCTGATGCTGCTGCCACAAGCCTTGGACCCCGAGTTCTGGACGGACGGGTGGCTGTTGGGCAGTAGCTCAGCTCCGGCAGTTCCTCTGTATGCCTTACAATAATACTGACGTCAGACAAATTTACAGTGAGTACAATGCTCCAAGAAAATCAACCCAGAAATTAGAGATCTCCACGATATGTCATACCAGGCCAGACCCTTCTAATGAAATAACTAGACTTCTGGACCGGACTCGTCTGTGGGTGTATGGCGTATTTGTAGATCATCACCAAGTGGTGGGTCACTCCATGGATTTAAATTTTTTTTTTTCCCTTTTCTAAATGTAGTGCAGCTGCTCTACCCGTGTGTTTCGTCTATTTCACTAAGACCCACCGCAAAGTGAGAATCCCACAGGGGGTGAGGCTGCGATCCAATTTGCAAGAATGGCTGCCATCTGCTTTGCCACTGGCTCCTTACCGGGTGATCCATTAAGCTCCTCAATGCAGGAGCTAATGATGGAGTCCACCAGTCGCCTCAGTGATGACTTCATTCATTTCTGGGTTATAGATATTTGAAAAAACAAACATGCTATCATGTGGCAGGCAGCTGTCCCACTGGCATTTCTCGAGTGAAAAACAATACGATTGAGAGGCTTTTGTCCGCTTCCTCCTAGTCAGAGTTGTCACTGCAGCTTTAACTGTATGACTGACAGTTTACAGGGGTTAAGGTGGAAATGTTACAGCCAAATAAGTGAGTTTATTGCTTTATTTAACCTCCTTTGTTTAATTTGACCGACAATCTCCTAAGGCAACAGGGAACCAAGATGGCAGCAACAGTCGAATATTCAGCGAGTCTGTGTGAAATGGTGGGCATTGTCACATAAGTGGACACGCGAAAACACAGCAGTTCACAGACGCAGAGACAAATTTTCAAATTTAGTCCGGAAAGCAGAACTGCTTGGTCCAAGTATCTATTCTTCACTAGTCGTGCTAAAGCGGCCTCTTCTGAATTTATTTACTTGCACTCCTGTTAGCTATTTTTTTCCCAAGTTTGTATTGCCACTTTTTTTCCTACTCACCTGCGCCCTGTGCTGGCTGGGATTGGCTCCAGCAGACCCCAAAGAGACCCTGTGTTAGGATATAGCAGGTTGGGAAATGACTGACTGACGTTTGTTCTTTAGGAGCTTGTTAACGCTAGGCATGCACTCGCATCTGCTCAGGTTAGGACAAGTGAACTAAGCAAATTCTTGTGGACTCTACTTGTGTCTAAGGGCTAGTAGATTTTATTTTGGCCTCCAAGGCACCACGTAAATTTAGGTGACATGGGGCACATTACGTAGCATTTTACTTTTTTTTTTTTTTTTTTACACACACATGACAGAGCGATATAATTGGTCACGTTTTTCGGATATCTTTTTT
>JANRMT010061414.1:3811860-3844655 GCA_026402145.1 Polypterus bichir lapradei | reverse complement strand
TCTCTCTCTCTCTCTCTATAGAGATATATCTCTATATCTCTCTCTCTCTCTATAGAGATATATCTCTATATCTCTCTCTCTATAGAGATATATCTCTATATCTCCCTCTCTATAGAGATATATCTCTAATATTTTCTACGTGTGGAATTTGCATTTTTTTTGTTATTGTGTTTCATTTAATATATTTATACACCTATTTTACATATCTGCTTTTGTGTGCTTGTGTTTAAACCGTCAATCGAGGGGAAAATATTATTTGTTAGAGGCACCGCTTGGTATACGTAAGTTCGCCTCAGTAATTCCTCTAGGCCACAGGTCTTGGTAGTGTAGCTGCCGGCTGGGTAAGGGGTCAGCTGTTACAGACTAATTGTTCAATTTATTTCTCGATTAGTCACGATTATTTCATGCCTCACTATTTTGATGCCTGCGACCTGTGGTTGCACATCCTGTTCAGGGGGAAAGAGAGACAAATGTGTGACATTTTGGAGAAATCATTGTATGACCTGAATAGTACCAATCAGAAAACATCGCACTAATGCAATATTATTTGAAAATGAACAGATCAGGTGTAAATTTGTTACTTGTAAAAGTTCGCTTTTTTCACTTTTATTTTCTCAGTCTCGTTCACACTCTCCCTCCCCTCCTGATCTGACCCTAACTAACAGCGCCAGCATTAAATTCTCAAGAGACGGCGGCGGCATCACAGCTCCAGGATGCTTGCGTGTCAGATGCTCATGCACCGTGGTGGTGCTGCCGTGAAAAGAAAGCTCCGCTTTGCATAATCTGCATTCAACTTTCTTTTCTTTTTCAGTGAAGTGCTCCCTCAATCCATCTTCCCCCCCCCCCCCCATCTCCTTCCCGCTCCTCTATCCAACTCGCCACTGCAACCATGTTTATTTTCCTCTACGTTGTTCTTCTCCTCCTCAGACGTTCGTCTTCGTTGGTAGGACTGTGTGCAGTCTTGCCAAACAGTAACAAACGATACACCCCCAGACGTTCACGTAGTGCATTGCAGTTACAAAACCCAACGTGGTTCTTTGTGACTGGAGTCTCTATTGAAGGTTCTGTTTACGACGTGTCGACAATAAAAACAAATTTGCGTCGACGATTTTTTGTAGTTGATGTCGTCGATTACGTCGACTAATCGTTGAAACCGTCACCTGGACAGAGTAGAATCGAAACTCTTATTTGTGCGTCAGACCAACGCTGCTCTCGCGCCTCGTTCCCGTCCTCCAGTTCCTTGTTATATCTAATGAATATTTATTTCCATGCTCTTGCAGGTTGGAGATGCTGCCATTTGTTGAAGTCGCTTTTCTTTAAAAGGTAATTTGAGGTCATCCAGTAACACGCCACTACCCTCCTTCATTAGACACGATGAGCTTTCCAGGAATCCGCACCTCAGGGCTCTCATGACGCCATCAGCAGAGTCCATGCGCCTCCTCTTATTATATCAGACAACTCCTAAACATTCCATTTATTATTTTTATTATTATTATTATTCCTCTTTAAAGATTCTTCTTTCTAATAAGAAAACGTTTTTAAAAGTGGAAAAGCTCAGGGGCCAACTGTGATGAGCAACTACAAGAGGACTCGGCTCATTAGAAGCCAAAGAGCTCCAGAGAGCATGGGAACCAGCAATTAAAATGGATCTGTTTGTCCCTGCCAGTCTCCACAGTACAGCTGAAAGGTCAAGAGATCAACGGTGTAGGAATGGCATGCAGTAAACAGGTCATTCCGAAGTCTTCAATTTGGGAGCTGTCAATGGCACACATTCCAGATCAGCGCGAGGACTCTGCTTCAGTCGTGCGAGATGTTCAAACAAGTTAAGGGGCTACCAGCCCAGCATGTGCAAAATGAAAAAACGGCCCACAGAAGGCATTCGCTTCACTTTTCAAGGTGGAGTGAAATTCCGCATGCGTAAAGTTAGCGTGTGTTTAGAACATTACCCAGAATGCAAAGCAGACAAGTGATGCGACTATATATTGGAAGAACACAATGAAGTGAACCACAATTACGAGGGGACACAGAACTTCTCCACATGCTGCAATCAGAAATTTAAAAAGCCCTTCTACAGTCATTGGATTATAAAAACGTACTAACTGTTAAAGTAGCACTGGGGTGCAACAAAGTTGAATGGACTGACCGGTCGAGGAATCATTAAAACAGACAAAACATAGTTAACCAGAAGACTAAGAGAGATGTCATCAAAAACAAATCATAAAAAACTTACCCACCGGGCAAAGCATACAAAAATAAACTTCTCTAAACACCACACGGTTATTAAATTTCACTTTCATACGCTTAAATACCCATCTAGAACTATCCATACTTGGACACCACGCTTAGCCCTTTACATCCGTCATGCAATTAACTTGTGAATCACTGGGGTGAAAACCTCAGGTCAGGTCAGGTCGGGGAGCGGGCACCACACAACGAAACAGCTTAGGATTCAAGATGGCACGAGGCAGACACGCGGCCCAGTCCCACCCTCCGGAAAAGACCCTCTATCTGCCTGGTGTTACGTGGGTGTCCCCTTAGCCTGGTCCAGCCGCTCGGGTCCTCAATAACGAGGGTCCCGTGAGCCGGATCACCCTCGGGGAATCGCGCCATAACTGACACTCCCTCACAATGCTGGTCATGTGCCTCATTCGGGACTTGGGTACCACTGGTTTGACTTTGTGTCAAATTAGTGGTTGCTCACAAAAGGATTCCCAGAAAAGTCCAGTCTTCATCTCAGGTCACCGGACAGCGTCCATGTCTCGCAATCATACAGCAAGATAGGAAGTACGAGCTGTGGTGGGCTGGTGTCCTGCCCAGAGTTTGTTTCCTGTCTTAGCGCCCTGTGTTGGCTGGGATTGGCTCCAGCAGACCCACGTGACCCTGTGTTAGGATATAGTGGGTTAGATAATGGATGGATGGAAAGTACGAGGACTCTAAAGACTTTGGGTAAGACCACGGGGATGCGGGCAGCAGAAACAAGCTCAGCCTTAGGAGCTCAAAAGGAGAGTCACTGCCCCCACCACATCGAAAGGAGCCAGCTGAGGTGGTCCGGGTATCCGATTAGGAGGCTTTCTGGACACGGTGAAGACCTCGGACACAATGGAGAGATATTCTCCTGGCTGGCCTGGAATGCCATGGTACCACACCCCAAGGAGTCAGAGGAGGTGGCAGTGCAAAGGGACGCCTGGGGGTCTTGACTCAGACTGCTGCCCCAGTGACCAGGACCTGAATAAGCAGCAGAAAATGGATGGAGGCTTCATCTAAATAAGCAAGAGCTGCATGAATAAACATCAAATCAAGTACAGAGAACAGTAAGTCCTGCGTCCCCCAGCGTCGGGCAAATCCCAGACTGTTTTAACAGCTTTGTTCAAAATCTAAACAAACATCCATCACTTTGAGCTACACAGACAAGAAAAGCTGAGAGCTCAACAGCTGTGAACTCTAATCCAATAAAAACGCAAACTAAATCAAAGCCAAGTTCACCGATGACACGCCGACTGCAGGCGATGCACAACACAGGACACGGGCCAGCAGCTCATTTGCATTCTCAGCAACATTTGCTTTTATAAAAATCAGCAGTGCAAGCAATTAAACAACATTAAATCAAAGCAGCAAGAGGTGGCCAACAGCAATAAAAAGGAGAAAATAAATCACTTGAGGGACGCCTTCATATGGAGCACAATTAGTGGGAATCCATCAGATTGGCTGGAGTGCAAGAGGGGCCCGTTAAGAGACACCGCACCTTATTTAGGGTTGGAAACAAAAAATACAACAAGAGCAACAGCGGCACTGTCACCAGCCGGCGATACTCGGATCTGTCCAGCGTCACTTGTGACAAAACGCAGAGCACCGACGCCACCGTCATGTCAAACAGAACAGAGAAGCGAGTGCACAAAGTCCTAGAAGGACGAGCTTTGCAGGCGAATGCAGAAGGAAACGCGGAACTGCCACCATCAGTATCCTCTGACTCTGAACATTCATTTTCAATAAAAAAAAAATATATCAAGTGTTGAGATTATAATCGGGGGCGGCACAGTGGTAGTTAGGAGACCCGGGTTAGCTTCCCGGGTCCTCCTTGCGTGGAGTTTGCATGATCTCCCCGTGTCAGTAAATGTAAAAAAATGACACATAGGAAGTAAAAAAATGTGAGGTTTGAATACACAATGCGGGGTCTGAAAATCAAAAGTCCACCTTATGAGAAGGACTTCGGAGTTGTGGTGGGTTCGACACTATCGACTTCCCGTCAGTGTTCAGGAGCCATTAAGAAGGCTCACAGAATGTCAGGTTATATAGCGCCTTGACGCGTGGAGTACAAGTCACAGGAGGTTCTGCTCAGGCTTTATAACACACTGGCGAGGCCTCATCTGGAGTCCTGTGAGCAGTTTGGGTCACCATATGACATAACAGCATTAGAGAAAGTCCAGAGAAGAGCAACTCGGCTGAGTCCAGGACTACAGGGGGTGAGTTAGGAGGAAAGATGAAAAGAGCTGAGCGTTTACAGTTTAAGCAAAAGACGACTCAGAGGAGACATGATTGAAGTGGGGCGGCACAGTGGCGCAGTGGGTAGCGCTGTCGCCTCGCAGTAAGGAGACCTGGGTTTGCTTCCCGGATCCCCCCCGCCATGGAGTTTGCATGTTCTCCCCGTGTCTGCGTGGGTTTCCTCCCACAGTCCAAAGACATGCAGGTTAGGTGCACTGGCGATCCTAAAATTGTCCCATGTGTGGGCTTGGTGTGTGTGTGCCCTGCCCGGGATTTGTTTCTGCCTTGCGCCCCGTGTTGGCTGGGATTGGCTCCAGCAATCCCCCCCGCCCCCCCCATGACCCTGTGTTAAGATATAGTGGTTTGGAGACTGACTGACTATAATCACCTTATGGGAGTTCAGGCTTCCTCTTGGGGGTATCCTCTGTAATTCAGGTGTGTTGGGTGCTGTTAACACTCCAGTTTCCCCATGGGATCAATAAAAGGGTCTCATTTTTCTATTCAATCTCCCTTATATAGTGCCTCTCACGTCTATCTCACATAGCCTGACACGGCTCTCTTCTATAGTGCCTTTCACACCTGTATACTTTTCCTTTTCTATCTTTCTTACAAGGTGCCTCTCACATGCATCTGCATAGCTAAGTATTTACTGTTGAGCCTTTCACTTCAATATATCAATTAAAAAGGCGGACACAGTGGCACCCTACCCATATAATACAACATCTGTCACATCTGTCTGCCATTAACTCTCTATTATAATAAAAAAAATCTTGGGAAGAGAGATGAGACTTTCTCAGAGAGACCCGCAAGACGAGACTTTGTGCCAAGAGATTTAACCAGGCCCAGGGCCGGAAATAAAAGACAAAGAGTAGATGACAAAGTAGAACGTCATAAAAAATTCAAAAACGTAGGCGTGGTGCACATGCAGGACGGGTTAGAAATAATGGAAATACGAAAATTCAAAAGTCTCCAAAAAACGATGGTAAAGATCTCAATAGCGCAAACAAACGGAAATTACTCTAAAATAACAGAACAACGAAAAGAGATTGAATATATTGTTCGGATTTAAAACTTTAGGTAGGAGACTTGTAGGATCGTCTGATTTGTGTTGCCATCAGGGAAAAGTAGTGTTGCCTCCCAATGAAGAGGCAATGAAGAGACCCAATGAGCAGGGGGCGAAGCCCCCTAGTTTCTTATAAACTGCCCTTCATTTTAATATAGCAGTTATAAAGGATGACGCGGTGGGATCACATCTATATCATACAGTGCCTTTCGTGTTTATCTACCTTATACAGTGCTTGCTTGTCACTTCTGTCTCTCTCAGGGCTCTCAAACTCCAGTGCTGGAGGGCCGCAGTGGCTCCAGGTTTTAATTCTGACCCTTATCTTAATGAGTGACCTGCTTTGGCTGCTAATTCACTCCTTCTCCGTTCATTTGACTTGTTCTTCAAGACTCGTGCCCCTTAATTGTTTTTTTTCCTTAATTAGCAGCCAAAACAGTAACGAGATAAAAAATGAGCCGAAAAATGGGACCAGAAAACTGTGACCATCATACAATATCTGAAAATACAAAAGGGTGGAGGTCTTAGGAATGTTGATTTGCTCAGGTCCCCCAAAACATTTTAACAGAGCTGTTAGATAAGTAAAGAAAAGAAAGAAAAAAAACAAATTTTTCAAAAATGTCTGCAATTGTTCAATGAGAGCAGCAACAAGCCGAGGAATTAAAGAGCGGGTTTAATTAACGACGAGACGCGGCTCCTGATGAAGCAACTGGTTGGAGTTTGAGGCCCTGACTTAGTTCGTCTTCTGCTGGCTCACTAGCTTCACGTTTCATTTTTGTTTAAGAAACAAAGAAATTCCAAAGAAAGCAAGTCCATTAGAATGAATTCAAAAGAAGTTAATTAGCAGCAAAAACGGTGTACTAGTTAAGAAAAGTGTTAGAATGAAAACCTGCAGCCACTGCGGCCCTCCAGGACCAGAGCTGAGGGGCCCCTGATCCATCTTATATGGTGCCCCCCTATCTATCTAGCCAGCTATTTATTATTAACTGCCTTTCACTTTAATATGTCACTTGTACACTAAAGGATGATCACATCTACATTATATAGTGCCTTTACCATCTGTCTTATATAGTGCCCTTCTCTTCCACCTACCAATCTTGTGTCTGACATCTAAAAATAAAGTGCCTTTCCTATCAATCTAAATATCTTGTATACAGTAGATAAGTGGCTCTATATAACATGTTTCCTTTCTATTCACCTAAAGTTTCTGTGAAGTTTTGAAATCCCTCTGTTGACACAAATTAAGTACATCTATCCATTTATCTGTTTATCTTGGAGCGCCTTTAACATCTAAGTATTACATATGGTCCTCCCTATTTATTTAAACTGCACCATGCCTCTCGTATCTATTTAAATAAGGTGCCCATCTAATATTGTGCTTTTCCTACCTACCTTTAAATTGTTCCTTTTCCCATATAATTTATATTATGCCTTTCCTATCAACAGTATCTAAATTATATAGTGCCTTTCCGGTCTATCTAAATTATTCAGTCCCCTTCTCATCCATCTTATACGGCTCCTTTCACATCTACCTAATACTGTAGATCTTTCCTACCCATCTCGTGTACTGCATTTTTGTTCAGTCTACCCATCTTAGATGGTGTTTTTTGTAAAAATGATTTTCCCTACCCACGATAAAGTGTCTTTCATGTCCATCTATCCCAATGTATCTGACTTGACTGTTACCCCACTTCAAGCTCTGTCCAGACGTTCACCCCAGCCTAACCAGCCGCGTCCTTTTCTGATGGCCGAATTCCCTTTTCCACTTTGTCAGGACATACCGGAGAACAGCCACGTCGGTGAGATTTTGATTGGGTGAATGGTAGCCGTGGGTCATCGATTTCGAGGCAGTAACGCACATTGAGGGATCTCACACGGCTTCCCACGACACGGACAATCGCACTTTGAGCTCAGTAACTGCGCGATATTACAAATACTATCTGGAATGACACCACAAAGGGGTAAATGTCAGGACTGCCAGATCTGATATATAAATAAGAACAAAGTGGCCATGAAATGACCAAAACCAAAACATACAATGGAACATTCAGTGTTGTAATCTGTTAGGAGAGCAAACTGAAAATGATTGGTTAGTGGGACCCCAAAGTTTGCTCATCCATTTACAAAAAGACAATAGGACTGAAAAAGCACCACCAGTCAGTCACTCATTGCACACGCATTTACAAAGCGACACGAACGCACAGCCAATAACACATTTTTGACGGCAACAATCTACCTTCACGGGAGCTTCTCAGATCTTAAAATAGCAAGCTGCGACAATGGCCGAGCGCACACACATTCTTCACCATACGAGGTCAGCCCATCCAAAATAAACACGACCTGCTCGCTGTCTCAACACGTCGGGAAGTCTCTTCATGCCTCCTCCTGAACGCCTGGTAGGCTCGTCTCAAGAGGAAATAAAAAAAAAAAGCGCCTACCTTACTTTGAGAGCCACACTTGGATGTCAAGGGGGAAACCGCTCCAGGCGGGGGGGGGGGGGGTGTTTAAGAGGCAGCCAGTATGAACAGCAAGGGGCACAAGGAAGGAACCCCTGAGAAATAAAACACTGCAAAAAAGCCCCTTGGGACACAAAGTACTATCTACATGTACTGATTTACTGTGCCTGAAAGCGCCAATCTTAGAAAGTTAATGAGAAATAAAATAAAATTTCACATGCTCGCAGATCTGTATAATAGAGAGATGTCAAGGGTGCACCAGGTAAGCACTGGGGTGCCCCAAGGATCGGTGCTGAGCCCTCTAATCTTCTCTACTCTCTGTATACCTTCTCATTAGGTCCCATCAGCCAGTCTCACGGCATTGCCTATCGGGCTATGCAGATGATACTCAGCTGTACCTGTAATTCCCTCCAAAAGAAGACACGGTATCAGCGAGAATCTCTGCATATCTCACAGAAACTGCCAATTGGATAAAGGAACACCACCACCACCAGCTCAACCTGGACCTTCTTGTTATCCCAAGCTCATCCATCTATTTAAGATACAATCTTTGTTCAGCTGAACTCATTATCACCAATACCCACCAAGGTGGTCTGCAACCTTCGGGCGGTGATAAATGACCATCTGTCCTTCAGGGGACCATGTGGATATGGTTTTTCGGTCACGTAGATTCATTCTGCACAATATCTGCAAAATCAGACCATATTTGATGTAAGTATGAAACACAAACTCCTGGTCCGGACTTTGATCTTGTCAGGTCTGGATGAGTGGAACTCTCTACTGGCAGGAGTATCGACAATCTCCACCGAGCCACTGCAGATGATTCCAAGTTCAGAAGTATATCTGGGGACCAACCAGCCAAGGTGGGCACACGTCACTCCTCTTTTTGGCTCCAGGTAGCGGCACGTGTTAGTAACTTCAAATTCTTGCTGCTTGCCTACCGAGTAGGTCAGCAGGTCTGAACCAATGTACATGGAGACACTTGTGAGCTCCTCGGCTCCTTCTTGACCACTCGGGTCTGCTAATGAGTGGTGCCTGGTAATGCCACCTCTGCATGGTATCAAATCTCAGTCCATATATTTTTCATTTGTAGCGCTTAGCTGTTGGAACGAGCTGCCCACCACCATTCAACACCCTCATAGTGTTAAAGTGTTTGAAGACCCTCCCGTTGGGCGAATTTAACTGATCTTAGCGGTCAGGTTTTTAGTAAGTCGCTTATATTTTGTTCTGTGCTTTTCCCTGGTGGTGTTCAATTTTGTCACCTTGTCCTGTCCCACTTGTGCTTAGCCGGCCGCAAGACTGATGTTTACTCCATGATGTTGACCTCTGTTGTAGGTCATTGGGCAAACAAATGTAAATGAGTTAAGTGTAGGAGAAGAACTTAAAGAAATGCAACAGGATTTCCATGCCTTAAACAAACATCTTATGCAAGAACTGTCCTTTTTGTAATTGCATTTCTTTGATTTATTGTGCAAACTGTTTGGCTTAGAATTTTACTAAAAAACCTTTTAAAAACGGAGATTCTTGGACTGGGCAATTATTTGCACATGTGGCCTAATTATTGCCTGAGACAAAAGCTGAAGATAAAGAATTTTGGGAACCTTGGAAAAAAGCAGCTATAGTGCCCTTCATATCCTCCAATTTCTATATCCAATGGTATTAAAAATATCTAACAAGGATAAAGTACAATAAATAAAAAGGGCACCGTTTAATTACTGTGTACCTTGAGCCAGCAGCAGACCACAAGGATAGCATAGAAGAAGCTTAAATTTACTAGACTCTTATTTTTAAGTAATATTTATGGATGGAAAATATTACTATTAATTAGCTAAGAGTGCATCATGGCAGGAAAGAACTTAAGGAAGCATTACAACTCAATACATTACTCCCCTGTCTGTTTTCCATTACAGCTCTGTAGGGAGCCAAAGCCTACCCAGCAGCATCAAGCACAAGGCAGGACAGGACCCAAAGCAGAACACACTGGGCACCCAGAGACCACCCAAGGGATCAGAACCCAAGTCATTTCAGCAGTGTGCCACCCCTCAGTGGAATGTGCATCTCCAGGTGCCACATCCGAGGCTGCCGTCTGCCCCGAGCCCATTTCAATAATCCATAAATATGGATTTATTAGAATGCTTCTGGCCACTTTAGCATAGTGCTTTACTACTTACTAGAATGGAATGGAGTTTCTTTTCAAAAATTGTAAAAAGAATACAACAATTTTGCCTGTCTCAGCTGGATTGGGCGCCAGGCAGAAAGCAATCCTGTAGTGGGTGCCAATCCAATACATCACACTTCTATAGTAGATAATTAATTTATTAAAGGCTAAGCCGTTGTATTCCAAACCAATTCTTTAAACTTTGACACGTTACCTAACTGTTTTTCTGTGAAGTGATATCCTTGTGTGTTCCTTTGCCATCTCGTCTCTTTCCATCTGTTTTCTGAGCCCATTTTTTTTTTCCCCCCCCATCACATACGCAAAATCCACAAGACTGAGCCAAAAATCAAGAGAGTCCCTTAGAACCATTTGGCACATTTCATAAACTACACATTTGGAGCTGTGAGGCAATATTAACTATGGATTTCAGAAAATATATGCACACACACACACATATATACATATACACACACACTGTATATATACACAGACACATACTAAAACACGAAGGTCTCTGTGTGTGTATGTATCATGTCCCCAAAGAGCAATACGATTGGTCAATTTGGTTCTTGTGAGCAAATCAAAACAGGACGTACGAATGTGAGCCAAGAATAGGCGCTCGAAAATAATAAAGTCTAAGAAGTGGGCTTTACAGGAACATATGAGAGAGAGAGAGAGAGAGAGAGAAAGGCAGTGTCATATGAAAAAAGTTTGGGAACCCCTCTCAGCCTGCATAATAATCGACTCTCCTTTCAACAGTAAAGATCACAGTGGTGTGTCTTACATTTCCTAGGAGCACTGCGGTGTTTTCTGAACAAAGATTTTTAGTGACGCAGTATTTAGTTTTATGAAATTACATCAAATGTGAAAAACTGGCTGTGCACAAATGTGGGTCCCCTTGTCATTGTGCTGATTTGAATGCCTGTCACTGCTCAATGCTGATTACTTGGCTGGATGAGCTCGTTAAGCCTTGAACTTCATAGACAGGAGTGTCCAATCATGAGTGGTAAAAGGTATTTAAGGGGGTCAATTGCAAGTTGTGCTTCCCTCCCTTTGACTCTCCTCTGAAAAGTGACAGACAGCATGGGATCCTCAAAGCAACTCTCCAAAGATCTGAAAACAAAGATTGTCGAGTCTCGTGGTTTAGGGGAAGGCTACAAAAAGACATCTCAGCTTCAACTGTAAGGAATGGAATCAGGAAATGGAAGGCCACAGGCACAGTTGCTGTTAAACCAGAAGGTCTGGCAGGCAAAGAAAAATCCAGGAGCGTCATATGCAGAGGCAGGATTGTGAGAATGGCTAGAGACAACCCACAGATCACCTCCAAAGACCTGCAAGAACATCTCGCTGCAGACGGTGTATCTGTACATCGTTCTACAATTCAGCACAATGTGCACAAAAAACATCTGTATGGCAGGGTGAGGAGAAAGAAGCCCTCTCTGCACTCACGCCACAAACAGAGTCACTTGTTGTATGCAAATGCTCATTTAGACGAGCCAGATTCATTTTGGAACAAAGTGAGGTTATTTGGTCCTAACAAAAAGTGCTTTGCATGGCAGAAGAAAAATATCGCATTCCAAGAAAAACACCTGCTACCTCCTGTCAAAATTGGCGGAGGCTCCCATCAAGCTGTGGGGCTGTGTGGCTAGTTCAGGGACTGGGGCCCTTGTTAAAGTCGAGGGTCGCATGAATTCAACCCAATATCAACAAATTCTTCAGGATAATGTTCAAGCATCAGTCACAAAGATGAAGTTACACAGGGGTTGGATATTCCAACAAGACAATGACCCAAAACACAAAAGGTGTTCATGCAGAGGGAGAAGTACAATGTTCTGGAATGGCCGTCACAGTCCCCTGACTTGAATATCAAAAATTTATGGGATGATTTGAAGCAGGCTGTCCATCACATTGAACTGAACTGGAGAGATTTGGTATGAAGAATGGTCAGAAATACCTCCATCCAGAATCCAGACACTCCTCACAGGCTATAGGAGGACAGCGTCTGGAGGCTCAAAGGAGCAAAAGGAGGCTCAACTAAGTATTGATGTCATATCTCTGTTGTGGTGTCCAAATTTATGCACCTGTCTAATTTTGTTATGATGCATATTGCATATTTTCTGTTAATCCAATAAACTTAATGTCACTGCTGAAATCCTACTGTGTCCATAAGGCATGTCGTATATTAAAAGGAAGTTGCTACTTTGAAAGCTCAGCCAATGAGAAACAAAAATCCAAAGAATTAAGAGGGGTTCCCAAACTTTTTCATATGACTGTATAATAGATAGTGTAGTTGGCAGGATTAGATAGACAGACAGAGAGATATGAAAGGCACTACAACACACACAAATAGATATAGAATTTTATTTGTTCCTGGGGGGAATTTTGGCTTGCTATCTACATACCCACATACATACACACGTATGGTCTGAACACACACCACAATGACTAAAAATGGAAGAAAAATTTAAAAAGGAAGAAAAAAAAAAACAAAACTTGGCAATCCCAGTCGTAGGGAGGCGCTATACAGGGGTATTGCTGCTGGTATAAAAGGAGCCCCCGTAGAGAATTTCTGCAAGTGACTTGACTCGACATGATCATGATAGGGAGTCCAGTGGCTTTCCTTCCTAGTCACTAGATGAGACTCCAGTAGACCACCTGAGGGATGCGGGACAACGGCAGATTCACAGCATGGGTGTGCAGTCTAAAGAAATTGTGTGGCACAGTCAGGTCAACGTGGTCCAGAATCTCAAGTGAATATCTCACAAGATCCATGTCACGAAGAACTGAGGCTGTTTGGAGACCACAAGGAGGCCGGCCCGGTATCAATATGGTGTTCCGACGAATTTGCTCAGGGAGGGCCGCAGTGTCACGTCAGCTTAAAAAAAAAATGTGATTCCACGGTGGACTTCCAGGGAAAGAGTCAGCAAACCCAAGAAATTCGCTGCGATAAACATCACCAAATTTGACTGATCAGCACACTTGTACGAGATTACTAAAACGTTTGTCACTGACCAGACTCGCATTAACGAGTCATTTTTTCCCTCCCAACATGAATTATGTTCAGCTGAATGGTAAATATGATTTTATCAGCCCTTTCTCAAATCATTTTTAAAATGTTTCAAAGCAAATGACCTAATATACGAGCGATTGTTTAACGACATTTCAAACTTGAATTGTAGATGAATCTGCGGTGGGCTGGCGCCCTGCCCAGGGTTTGTTTCCTGCCTTGCGCCCAGTGTTGGCTGGGATTGGCTCCAGCAGACCCCCCCCCGTGACCCTGTAGTTAGGATATAGTGGGTTGGAGAATGGATGGAAGGATTTCAGATGAACATATAATCTGTAAAGCAGCCTAAAGTTTGTTCCTGGTTTATAGATAAAACATTTTTATAACTTGGTTATTTTCTGTAATCGGATAACAGTCACTCCGGCCTTGAGATCTGGGAAGCAAAGACATCACAATCGGAGCGTTCGCACAGCCGCAGCAGGATCTCCGTTTGCCTTCTACATTTTTGTGCCCCGCCGATCCACTGCACCAATCAGTCACATGAAAGCCGAAAAGACAACTTTGGGTTTAAAGCTTTTTGTAAATCTTTCCGTAAACGGTGGGTGCTTTTCCAGGACTTTTCTCAGAGACTAAAGGTCCCCCCCAACCTCCCGAGGTCTGCTCCCCTGCTGACAAACAAACAAGCAGCCATAAAAGACACACACATGCAGACAAGGAGGACTACTGTGGGCGGAAAGCGAAGCTCAGCCTCAAGCTACGGTGACATCACTTCATCTTCACATAAAAGAACACGATGTCCAAACTAAGCGCCCGATAAACAACCCGATGTTCAAACTAAGCGCCCGATGAACCTCAAGCTGCACTTCGACTTGACGTCAAAAGCTTCGATGCCAAAACGCAGACCCGTAACACAAGAGCTGCCAAAAAAAAAAAAACTAAAACTAAAAATAGTCAGAAAGAGTCTCTTACCTCTTAATGGGTTTATGCGCCTGAATAGCCTGGTGCTGAAAATGGTCCTGCCAGCAATGGTGCAAACAAAAAGATGCAGGGGGCTGGTGGCAGCAGGTGGTCTGATGGACAGGCGAATGGATCGGCCTGACAGCCGGGTACTCGGAGTGATGGTGCGCACAGCAAGGGGTCAGTGGGGAGGTCGCCGGGCTGCTGCCACTCACCAAATGGCAGTCTTGTTGGTTGTTAGGACAACTGAAAGGATGATGGAATGGACAATGGTGGCAGCAGTGAGGCAATACTTGTTCCATTAGCAGGGGAGACCTCGGATTGTCTGAAGAAAGGGCCGGAAGTTTAAGTGTGCCATTCTGCTTGAGGCTGCCATTTTGACTCACTTTTGACCTCTGTACCTCCTGGATGGACAGCTGTTGGGGGCTGGCGGAGGGGATTCCATCGCTGGCGTTGGAGACTCCATCGACTGCTGGGGCGATTCTGTCAAAGGAGGAGGAGGAAGAAGAGGAAGAGGAGGAGACGCTGGAACTGGCAGCGTTTGCCGAGATGCCACCATAGCCGTGAACCAGGAGGTCATCATTTTCTTTACTCATTGCCATACTCGAGTGTCTAGTAGGCCTAATAAAACAGAAATGAAAAAAACAGAAATTAAAAAAGTGCAAGTGGTGGACCATCTCAAAGAATTCAAACATCAGGGGTCCTGGTGAGCCGCAGGTTCTCATTCCAGTTGCTTAATTAGAAACCAATCCTTGCCAATCTCAGACCTTATTTTGTTTTATGGCTTATTAGTCTGCAATGGTAGGTTCTTATATCGTACATCCCCCCCCCCCCCCAACCTTTCCAAGGATATCCTTTAAATGATTCGACACCTAAAACGGATCAATTCACCCACATAGTGCAGGATGAATCCACACACAGAGACGTAAATGGGAAGAAGTTACAGTGGGTATAGAAAAGAATCCCCCTTTGAAATATTCCCATTTGTTTTTGCCTTACAGCCTTAAAAGTAAACGCACACACACTAAGATTTCTTCCCAGCTTTACTTACTCAATGCCTCCTCTAACATCCAAATGAAAGACATCACAGCTACAGCTCAGAAGAATTATAAAAAATAAAAAGGCAACCTGAGGATTAATAAAAGATCACTCCTAAAGCAGTATGTGCAGGTTTAAGGGGGTGACACACATGCGGTCACCTCAATGACCCCCCCCCCAAAAGGTGTGACAATTCAGTTCCTGCAAGTGCCACTGAGATGTCTGCGTGGTTGAAAGGGGTTGTAACGGGGAGGACGCTATGGAGGAGTCGAGGGTCTCCGACTCGCCATCAAAGCTCAGATGGCAGATGACCATAGGGAGTCTTTAGAGCGCTTCAAGGCTCCTGCCCAGGCTGCCAGTCCGGTCTCAGGTCCGGTTTCTCTCCTCATGTTCACAGCTTCATTTCCAAACACTCACGTTCATGATTTTTCCTTCTTTTGCTTTTAATTTTCTTTATGCCTTTTTAATGTTTGCCCAGCCATAAAGAAACATTTCCTGTATGTAATAACCGACTCTGTCATTTAAAAGCTCCTGGGCTCGGGACTCGGCGCATGAGTGTGACTCGGTCTGCCCCACCCTATGATCAGCGTCCGGACGTCCCAGACACCACTTTTTAAAAATCGCATTTGCAGATTCTTTGCTTGAGCAGAAGGATTTAATTGCAATTTCCTCGCAGTTTTTAATTTGAACGGGACTTTTTTTTTTTTTTTTTTTTTTTTAAAAAAGGGACTTAATGTGGGCGGCACGGTGGCGCAGTGGGTAGCGCTGCTGCCTCGTAGTTAGGAGACCCAGGTTTGCATGTTCTCCCCGTGTCTGCGTGGGTTTCCTCCCACAGTCCAAAGACATGCAGGTTAGGTGGATTGACATATTTAAATTGTCCCTAGTGTGTGTGTGTGTGTGTGTGTGTGCCCTGCGGTGGGCTGGTGCCCTGCCCGGGGTTTGTTTCCTGCCTTGCGCCCTGTGTTGGCTGGGACTGGCTCCAGCAGACCCCCGTGACCCTGTAGTTAGGGTATAGCGGGTTGGATGATGGATGGACTTAATGTTATGGCATTTTTTAAACTTTTTTTTTTTTTTTTATATAAATACAATGCCTACATTTTTAGTGACATTTATTTAATTTTTTTTTTTGGGTGGATAAGGGCCTCCATTTCATTTTTCAAAAGCACCATGCCATTTAAAAAAAAAAAAAAAAAAAGTTTATATTGTGCCATGTTATAATTAACGTCCTCTTTATCTGCTTTTTGCACATTAGATTCATGCCGTAACTATTTATGATTTAGTGCCTTTAATAGCTTACTTTAATCTTAGCTTGCTCTTTTCTTGGCAAACCAGAAAATTCATATCTACAGATGATAACTTTTAATGCCACTCTTTGAACTTTGCATTCTTGCTTTGATATTGTGCTTTTCATTTCCATCCATCAATGTAGAAAGCGTCTTTCCCCGCCATACATTTTTATTATCACACATGTTATACACAAAGCCATACGTGCATACCCTGTATATTATATACTGTATACATGTATGTCCTCCTTAATAAAAAGAACAAACGTCTGTTTATCCATTCGGTTGCCATGTCCCTGCTGTCCAACAGGTGGCGCCTCACAAAACATTAGCACGTCTTTTATGAATCCTCAACCAAACGATATGCAACACAGACATAACAACCGGACGGACACACCGCATTGCAAACGGAAACGCACAGTTATGTTGATTACTTCATTTTTTAAACCTGCCTTAGATGGGAGGCACAGCTAGTATATATCCCACCTTAATAAAAAGGAGACGTGTCTCTGTGTCCGTCCACATCAGACATTTTTAGTACTAAAAAGCATGACATTTTCCATTCCAACAGATGGTGCATAACAAGCAAACATTTTAGTAATAAAATGCATGCCATCTGCCATTCCAGCAGATGGTGTATCAGAAGCATTAACACTCGTTTTGCAAATCCCATAGTAAATGGCACATACCAGAGACATGGTAGGCATTGTGTGGTGCGCCGCAAATATTAATGCCGAGGTCTAAGTTAATTAACCATCTCAGACGTTTAGCACTGAGATCGCATTTTGCCCCCATTCTGAAGCTCCTAACCGGTTTCTGCAGGATTTTTTGCATGCCACAGCTATCACGCGATTGGCTGATTACATAATCGGGTGGATAGGCAGGTGCAGGTTTTCCTAATAAATGGCTCACTAGGTGTGAATTTCTACTCACAATAAGAAACAAAAATTGGCAATTGCAACAAAAAAACAGTGTAATAAAAAAGGTGTTTTTGTGATCAGCTGGCCAAAATCCATAAAACGCACCTAAAGGTATTCAGGAAGAAAAAAAAACTTTTGTAGTCATTCCATCCAGAGTGGGGCAACTGGAGCCAATCCCAGTGAGCATCGGGTGCCAGGCAGGAGTAATCCCTGGATTGGGGGAGGAGTTAAGTATACCATGTGATAGACTACCACCCAGTCCAGGATTGGTTCCTGCCTTTTGCTCCTTGTGGTGCTCTAGAACTTACCAGCCAGGAATGAGCGCACTTTCCTGGTGTTTCCTTTTTCATACTTGAGAGCAGATTGCCGATATTCAGCTTTATCATCATCATCATCATCACCACCACCATTCAACCTGACCCAGCGCAGCGGTGCCCCCTCCCAGAATGCCCCCTGCGATGCCCTGACGCCTTCTCCTAGATAGGCTCCGCCCCGGACTGGATTAAGCGGCGTGACAGAAAGTGGACGCATATTTATAAAACACGTAAGGAATGCGTATAAAGTCAGGTCTTTTAAAAGGCTTCGAATTCTTATTAGACCTGTTCTCGACGGTTTGCGGAAAAATGGGAAAAAGATGTCGGGCGCCTTAGCACACAAATGAGTATCTGATGCCGGTATAATTGGAAACGATCTGCAAGCCATAAAACGTACAATCGGGCTTTACAGGCAGACTCGCCCAAGGCGAAAATGCTTAGCGATCATTAAAACAAGCCGCTAAATTAGATCATCGTAAAACGCCGAGGCGCTCGCATATCAAACGGCGCTCCGTGCACACAACGCTTTTCTTTTAATTAAAGGATGACGAAGATGGCAGCGCCGCGCCGAGAACACAGCCGCCCGGTGGACATGTTCGTGATTAGAAGCAGACGGAGGCTTCGGCAGCAAAGATGATAAGAAGAAGCCCAGACCGCGAGAAGCCGCCTGCGTATCAGACGCGGCGCTGTAAGGCTGCCAAAGTCTTTAATCGCAGAATTTGGCATGAAGAGGAGGCGAGTGTGCGGCAGCAAAACAAACGCTCAGGAGAGATCGGATGGCTCCTCTTGACTGAGTCCGACCGTAAATAAAAAGATGAAACGCCGCACATTTCAACTATGGGAGGGCGCCGAGTGCCAGGGGGCAGCGGGTGCCGCGCTTTGAAGAAACGCGCTCGTCTGGAAGCTTTTTCCACTCAGTCAGGCTTGCGGAAGATGATGTTGATGAAGAGGACGATGTTGATAAAGTAGATGATCGGAAAGTTCAGTTCTCACGCGTTGTGCGCTGCATGAAGAAAATGGAGACTCAAAAGTGAGCTCACTGCTGGATGGAAAAGTAGACAAGCAGGTTAGGAACAAACCCTGGACGGGATGGAAATCTAATCTCTCTCTATCCACACACACACAGTATATAATATTAACAGCAACATTTATATAGCGCTTTTCTCGCTACTGAATGTGCTTTACATAGACGGAGGGGGGAGATACTTAAGCTACCTACTCAGATGATGCAACAGCAGCCATTACGTGCAATCAATCACACACAAGCCATTAGGTGTTAATGAGGCGAGAGATGGCTAATTAGTGACAGAGCAGGATTAGGGGGCCAGAATGGACTATTAGTCAGGACATCGGGATACACCCTACTTTTTCTCAAGGATGCCCAGGGATCTTTAATGACCACAGAGAGTTAGGGCCATGGATTTTACATCTCATCTCAAGTTCACTGGGGCATTGGGGTCCACACACAGACTGCAGGGGAAGTGGCCCCTGCTGGTCTCACCAACTCCTCTTCCAGCAGTAACCTGAGCTTTTGTACTGGCGGGGCCTAAAACATGCTTGGCTTCAGGTGGGTGACCTTTTCTGAGGTGTGGAGCAGTAAGTACCCCAGGGGTCCTCAGAACTCCAAAGTGAAAATCGAACCTGAAGCTAGGGGCTTCTCCACTTTGCCCCTCTTACTAATGAAGGAATCTACAGAGTTAATGTCCCAGGAATTGGACCCAGGACTATGAACCACTGTTGAGACTATTTAATAATAAATTATAAAATATATATATATATATATTATATTATATTATATATATGCAGTAATAATAAGATACAGAACAAGATGATTCGCTGTGGCAAGCCCTATAGGGAGCAGCCAAAAGAACAACAACAACAGTAGTCCAGCAGCTAGGGATCTGCATCTAACACCCCAAGGATCCAAGTTCAACTCCCACCACTTTCACATTTCAGTTCGTAGGCACTGTGGTACTTCAGTGTGCTCACCATGGAAGACCCTGTCCGTTAGAACAAGGAGAACCAAAAATGAGTGATCCTGGGACCCTCGAGTTTTCATGAAGTACCTGGATGGGGCATTGGGATGAAGTTTTGAGACAGCTTAGCTGTTAGCCAAACAGACGAGTTTGGGGGGACTGAAGGGTCTCCTTTCCTTTGTCAAATTTCTTATCTTCTAACATAAATAGGTAGAGAGAGCTTTATTTATTCCTAGGGGGAAATCTGGCTTTTTACAGACGCTCGTAAAATAAAAAATAAATACCACTGTGGCAACCCTTAACAGGAGCAGCCAAAAGAAGAAGACAACGACACACACATACAATGGTTCAGTCCTGTCCTTTAAAATGTTTAACGTATCCCCCCCACCCCCCCAGTCTTCTGCATAAACAGTTCAGAGTGACAGGGAGCTGCAGACTACCTTGCCTTGGCAGCACTGGAATAGCAGGTGACGGGGTGCCAGTCAACTTCAGGGCACACATCCATGCCAATTTAGAGCGCACACACACACACAGAGGGACAAAAGAAAGTTCAAACCCCAAACTGGTGAAAGTGCCTTGGCCGGGATTTGAACCTGGGACTCTGGAGCTATGATGACAAACACCACATACCATTCAGTTCTATTAATAATAAGAAATAATATCATCAGTCTTAAGGCTAAGAATTGGATTCATAATAATAGTAAATAATTTTCTAGCTGCCAGGAATCTGACTATTAATAAATTAGTCTAGAGGCTAGAAATCTGATTATTAATAACAGAAAGTATTAGTCTAGTGGATAGGATTCCGATTATTAAAAATAGAAATTATTATTACTCTTGTGGCTAGGAATCTGATTATTCACAATGGTAGTAAATATTAATAGTCTAGAGACCAGGGTTCAGATTAATAATTAGAGTAAATAATAATAATAATAATGATGATATAGTGGCTAGGGATCTGATTATTAATAATAGTGAACAACAGGAATGTAAATCTAAGACTACAGTGGCCCGGGTTCAAATGCTTAGCTGGCTCACGCGGTCACTTAGAGTGCTAAGGTGCTCATCACAGCGGCCTGGCCAGGAATTAATTTTTGAGGGATATTATAATTTTGTCAACGACCAACCAGTTTGAACTATCAAAAAATTATAGGGGTGAAGGAGTTGAAACCAGACAGGGAACACAGGGGGTTTCTGCTCATATTATATCTAATTGTCCCACTGCAGGAAAAAAAGTAAACCCTCCCACAAAGGACCCTCAAGACTTAAGACCCACCCTTGCTCCACCCATCGGTCTGCCTAGAAAAGCTTTGCCCACTTGGTACACACACCGGTCTGTATACGGGACAAGGACCCGGAAGGGGGAGAGAAAGACTAACCAGCCGACGTCCTCACAGTTTAGCGTATCGGAATAAAAACTCCTCAGAAACCAATGGCAGACCGAGCCGGCCGACCTCCGCTGCTTTATCTTGTCCAGTTTTCACCAGGTACATGCGCCATCATCAGGCTTAGGCAGGACCCGTCGAGTTGCCCAGCTCGGCAGATGGCACCTGCTGAACTCAAATGACAGTCTTACAAGCCTCAAGCCTTAGGACAGCTGCAGGGCACGAGAATTCAAATGTGCCTTACAAATGAAAGAAGAGGGTCTCTGCTAGGGGATTCATTTCATGTGCTGGCCTTCAGCGATCAATCAAGTACGACATAACTAACTCTCTGTCAGGTGGTGCTTTTCACATATCGGATTATCGTTTATATAGCACGTGTATAGAGTTCTCTTTTACACAGCACCTTTCAAAGTTTCCTTTATATAGTATCTGTCATATGTGTTGTTTATATAGCACCTTTTACACAGCATCTCTCCGGTCTATAGATTTAATGCAAGCACTGGCAGCGTCTTCATGTGCCTTCAACATGACTTTTACACTTCAGCTGTATAAATACATTAAATATTTCATATTATACAAACATTCTGGCCAGTCCCATTGTGAAATGTGGTTCAGTAGAACAAAGTAACAAAACCCCACCGACAACAGCAAAAGCCTGGTTGATGGGACTTCTACCACACACGGGCCACACGTCTCGAGACCCTCACGGCCCAAAGGGCGCTTCATAACAGTTAGTCACTCGGCCTTTTTATACGACTCAACACGGTGGGCCTGCTCTCCATCTCTGCGTCCCTCCACATTGCAAGAGCGCCGATGTGACAAAAAACACACTACAAAGCAGAGACACCCCCGACACTCAAACCTGCAACTTTGTTCTGATAGTCCAGAGGCAAATCCAAATAATGAGGGGGTCTGGCCTGCTGAGCTAAAAGAACATTTTTGTTATCCACAAAGTTGAAGACGACGTGAGGAGAGTGCAGTGTGTGTGTGTGTGTGTGTGTGTGTGTGTGACCTCTGAAAGCAACAAGTTCAGAACAAATTAGAAACACACAGAATACACTCACTCTGTGCTGTATGTATACATCTCTCTCTATTACACACACACACACACACACACACACACACACACACACACGTGTACAAATATAAATACAGATATTAAAGCCTGCAGTGGGCTGGCGCCCTGCCTGGGGTTTGTTTCCTACCTTGCGCCCTGTGTTGGCTGGATTGGCTCCAGTAGACCCTGTAGTTAGGATATAGCGGATTGGATAATGGATGGATATTAAAGCTATGCTGTCAATACTACGCATTACAATTATGTCTTTCACACTTTATTATGCTTATTATCACATGGATACATACATCAGGCTACACATATGAAGATCACTCTATAGACCCTGTATATTACTACTTATACAAACCAAAATACTACACACACACACACACTTTACATCTCTCTCTCTCTCGCAGGGTAACATCGGCAAATTAACGTAACCTGCATGTCTGTATGCTCTGCACATACAGTATATGGTAATATAAAAACAAGTGGGTTTATATATTACACACACACTAATATAAAATAAATTATTATATACAGTACAGACCAAAAGTTTGGACACACCTCCTCATTCAATGTGTTTTCTTTCTTTTCATGACTGAAGGCATCAAAACTATGAATGAACACATGTGGAGTTATGTACTTAAATTAAAAATATTCTAGTTTCTTCAAAATAGTGAAGGACCGCAGAGTGAAGGCAAAGGGGCCAACAAGTGCTAAACACCTCTGGGAACTCCTTCAAAACCATTTCAGGCGACTACCTGTTGAAGCTCATCGAGAGAATGCCAAGAGTATCTTGGCAAGCATCAAGTGCAAAGCAGGAACACACACACACACACACACACACACACATACATATATGTATACATTTTTTTTTAATCTAATTTATTTACATAAACATAAAATCATTCATGTATTTACTCATTTTCCAAACCTGCAGGAGTGTGGGGATGTTGGAGCCTGTCATATTTTTTCCTATACATGCAGTCTTCACATTTTTGCACATTAATTATGCATCAACTTAAAATCATTTAGATTTTTTCCTCTCATCAAGGAACACTCCATACCCCAGAATGAAGTGAAAACGGTTGCATTATTAAAATTATCGTAAACTATTTTAGCATCAGGCTATAACATACCAAAATGTGAAAAGTGAAAGGGTCCGAGTGCTTTCTGAACACAGTGTGTATCATGTGCAGGATTATATTACAGATAAACGGTCAAGTCCATTTCAATAATTTTCTTACAGTTATGTGATGCCTGCTGTTTATCATAATTCTGCCCTTCACTCCTTATACGTACAATGCTATACACACACTCACACAACACACACTCGTCTACATCCAAGCGCGTACCCCACCACTGTACATACACGCAGTGCACCCGAGTCCGTCACTTTCACGCTAACTGCCCTCCTAATCTTCATCCTTACTCTTGAATGAACGTCTTTTATTGTAACATTTAGTAAAGTTGATGGTCACACATTGCACAGCTACACACACACACACATACACACACACACGCACACGCAGTTCGGTCTCGTCTCCCAACTGCGCTCACGCACTTCGTCTCGCCTGGCCCCGGCTGCTCGTCCCTCTTCTCTTCTTCGTGTCACTCCAAATGCAGCTGTCGCCCTGTCCGTGCGCCCCCCTAACTGTCCGCTCTTTAGCGTTTCCCAGTCGGACACCGTCTGCTTTACCGGGGTGTCGGCCGCCCACTCTTAAGACTCGCATGTCGCCGAGCGATGTCATTTCTGTCGGTCTACCGTACATGCAGACACATCGATCAACACGATTCTGTCATATTAAAGCCCTGATGCAAACAGCTGGCGGAGGGCGCACTCCTTGTCACAGGACAGCCCGAAATAAGACGAGGCGAAAATTCAACAAAACTCCAAGGGCTCATTCGATGCAACCCCAGGATGAGGAGTCACAGATTCGAGGTTAATAAAAGCGATCTGCAGAGATGCGCGACTTGTGAAGCACAGCTAAGCAAGACGGACTAATTCTCAGTTAGGGGATTTCTTTCTTGAAAGAGCGGCACCGTAAAGTTAACCGTTTTGTTTTCAATCACGCATTTGAGCTCCCGACGCGACCTTCAGTCCCTGAGCCTTGACGAACGTATGCCACGCACTCGGGTGGGAATGATTAGAAGCGATCAGCGCTCAGCTCTTGAACTCTCACCGGACGGCACGTACCTAAATTGTTGTCCCGTTGGTAATTCCCCTTCAGCTCTGATCCGCGTGTTTTTGTTTTTTCGCTCCGCCTGAAGACCAACAAGTTGAGAGCCGAGCGGACGTCGCCAGACTGGAGAGCGCAGCCTGAATGACAAGCGCAGTGCATGCGATTCCGCCTTGGCTTGGCCTTCGCGCGGTGGGCTGGGGCTTCGCTACGGCTCTGCGTTACCATAGGACAGCTGAGCGCCTCTCAGACTTAACCCTCAGGGACGCGGGCCCTTCTGGCAACAGCTGGCTGAGAGAGAGTCCGAGGGGAGGGGGGACAGGGGGCTTTGCTCCCATTACAGGTCACAGAGACAGGATGTCGAGGTAACGTGCAATTCCAGTTTCTTCCTGTTGCCACTTGAATATCTCATCTATTCACATTAATATTTTTTTCCATTCCGAGGAATCTCTTCTACGAAATGAAACGCAACTTTAAGGGTGTCCGCCGTTTGTTTTTTAGGGGATTCCGGTGAAAGTGTCGTTTAAAAAAAATCCTGAAGGTTTCCATTTACACCCCCAGCAAATGCAAAATTTAAGGGCGTAACACATACTTTACGAAAGAGCCTTAAAAGGTGGGCTTACTGACAGAGCAAGAAAGTAAAGAAATTGGTTACGTAGCCCTTATATTGATTAAGATGCCGATTATACATACGATTTGTAATATTCAATACGCACACCTCACCTTACATGCTGTAAACACGATATAGCTCCAAAACAGATAGATAGCACTACATAAGATACCTAGACAGCGAGATCGAGAGATATGAATGGCACTATATAATAGACAGAGACATGCACTATAATAGATAAATATGAAAGGCACTATACAGTCTAGATATATAAGACGTGCACTATATAATGGATAAATATGAAAGGCACTATATAATGGACAGACAAACGTGCACTATATAATATACAGAGACATGCACTAAATAGATAAATATGAAAGGCACTATATAACAGACAAACGTGCACTATATAATCGAGAAATACGAAAGGCACTATATATTATACAGAGACATGCACTATATAATAGACAGACAAACATGCACTAGGCAATAGATAAATATGAAAGACAGTATAATAGACAAACAGATACTATATGACAGAATGACAGATAAAGGCACTATAACACAGTAATAAATGCGAAAGGGAAAATGTAATTGAAGGACACTATATAATAACTAGATAAATACATGTGAAATGCAATATATGGCACATAGACCAGAAAGGCACTATATAGCAGGTCGGTAAAAGTACTATAGTTGAGTCAAATACTTTGTCATCTCATCCATATACAAGTCTACGGACAGAGAAAATACTGAACATACTGAAAATAGCTACATAGAAAAAGCAGTAAGTAGACATAAGACACTTTGTCATAGGTAGGAACGGTATTAGACAGACAGACAGCGTAGTTGGCAGGATTAGAGCACTAGACAGAAAAGGCACTATATACAGACATGCCATTTCATAGATCTGGAAGCCACCATACTTGTACATTGACAGAGAAACGGACACATTCTCATGTAGTATAGCACCTTTCACAGCACAGGGAACCTGATAAAACACACAAAACAGCAGCACAAGCCAAAGCTGCTAATGAACGTTTGTGTCACAACACGTCGGGGCTCTTCTGCCATCCACTGGCATTGTGTGCCTGCTAACCGACTGGCCTGCCCGGTCCCAGCTCTCATCTTCTTCATGCACTTCTATACCTCATCACCTGGTCTACCCAGGCAAGCAAGCAAGTTTTTAATGATCAAAGAATTGACCGTAAAGATTCACCATTGTTGAAAGCAGCTCCCTTGTCCTTCACGAAAGGCTCAGTAACACGAGACGTTAAGAAACAAAAAGCGCCTTGAAAGCCGAGAGCCATTATCCTGCCCGACGCTTTTGGCCGTCTGCGAGGCTGGTGGAGTAAAAATTGGTTATGAATGTTGAAATGATTTCAGCTTCTGAATAAGCACCTTATTGTCTTCATGATCTCATGCAGTCAGGATGTCCGGATCACAAAAGGCCACAGTGGAGAGTTTTAAACTATTTAAACTATTAATTCTTGGCAGATTTTCTCTTGGGTTAAAGAGAAGTATTTGTTTTATTTGTCACCTCACGAAAATAAATACCTAGTGCGATATTAACAAGTTTGAGAGCCCGCCATTTGACTACAGGCAGGGTGTCTTCATGGCTAAGGCAATGAACCACAACCACAGAGCTGCCAGTTCAAGAACAACCTGAAGCTTACTGGGCGATTTCTATCACCCTCTAGTATTCAAATCATTATTAAAAAAATTTTTAAAAAATCGCACATAAAAAACAGACCGAAATGCAGCCCTGTACCCATAAAGCACCTTGGAGTGGACATCACTATCTGTGTATCGATCTTAGTAGAATGTGTCTGAAATGAAAATTCTGGTGGAGCCTCAAAGACCCCTTTGGGTTTGAAAGAGAGAGAGAGAGAGAGAGGGGGGGGGGGGGGGGCTATCTGGAGGGGTGGAGCTTGAAAAGGTAGGGGTTAAAAAATGCTGTCAGAAGGGGTGGAGCTTGAGAGTGAGAGAGATAGACTGCCAGAAGGGGTGGAGCCTGTGGGAGACTAAAGATAAAAAGTTTCATAGATATGGAGACCACCATATACCACTATATACTATAGACAGACAGGCAGACATTTATTAAGATGTGTATTTTAGGTTAATTGACCATAAATTGGCACAGGGAGGGCTTCAGCTTCACAATGCTCTTTCACACCCTGACATCTCCACCCAGGATTGGTTCCTGCCTTGCCTCCAATGCTGTCAAGATAGGATCCAGACCCCCTAACCTAATATTTCTTTTAAAGTAACATTCAACTCAAGAGCTAAAAACTACAACACAGCAGCAGATTCAATGGCTTCCATAGTTGCTTTGAAAAGAAAACCCACGAGGCTGCGAGGTCCACCACTGAAGAATGTTCAGGTGGGCAAAGCTTTGCTTAATTTTAGCCATTTAGTGCCCACCCGGTGTGTTGGCACCCCCAGGACATGTGAATTTCACTTAGTGTGCTGTTCCCAGGGCTGACTGAACTTCAATATCTTTGCACCTATAAGTTCTAGTCCGACGACATTTGCTATCACATGCATTCTGTCTGCGTTATCAACAGGAACTCATCTGGAGTTTTTGGCAGGACGAGGAGGTCCTTGCCAAACAGATTTAGATTTAGACAAAGTGTGAACAGCAAGATATCTTGTCATTAACAGGAAGACGCTGGTAAACATGGGAGATCTTGATCAGCTCTGAAGTGATGAAAAGCTCAGAACATTCACTGCCAGATTCAGAGAAGAGGTTTTGCCTGAAAAGGATAAAAAGTGCTGAATGTTGTCGGAGGGTTGCAGCCATCGCTTTCCCACAAGCCTGCATGTGTGCGTTTTATCTGACGAACGTTGGGTTTCCTTCCAAAAATCAAACCTCCCTACTGAATATTTAGACTCCAAGGCACTCGGCGCACAAAGGCAATGCAGGGCTACACTGGTGAGACACTCCAATCCCCTAGTGGATTATTCCTTATCCAGACTGGTGGTCAAAACAGTGGGAGAAGTGTGTGTGTGTGTGTGCGTGCGTGCGTGCGTGTGCACCGGGCACTCGAGGTCCAGATATCCCTGTGGAAATCCCACCAGATCCACCTCAAGGTTTCACAGCACGAGACTAAATGCGGGAGTTGAGAACAGACGCAGACAGTTGGACAGCAGCCTTGGACCACATGGACTTCAAAACAAGTCATCCATCTGAAGCTAAGCATGTTCATGTGCCACCATCTAGGAACAGTATGGGTTGCTTCTGGAAGAGGTATTGGCAATGCCAGCAGGGGGCACTTTACACTGGGATCCACAGACAGACCACAGGTTGTGATGGGTACACGGTGCTGAAAAAATGGCACCGTCCTTCAGATGAGACATAACACCAAGGTCTAAACTCTCTGTGGTCATAACAGCTCCCTGGGCATTCTTCACAAAGAGCAGGGTGTACCTCTATGTCCTGGTTAAATTGTCCACCATGGTCTGGTCACTCTGGCCCCCTAATCATTCCCAGTCTATAATTGGCTAACAAACCTCTCACTCCTTCACCACCTAACAGTTAATGTGTGGTGAACATACGGGTGCAAAAATGGCAGCCATCACATCAACCAGATTGAAGTGCTCCCCCCCCAGTAAAGCTCTTCGTGCGTCTTGAAAAGCGCTATATATATGCAATGTCCCAATCAGGCACACGGCAGAAACCACACTTGGGCAGGGCACAGGGTCCACCTCAGCCTAGTCATTTATTTAAAACACAATGCCTAAGCAACTAGACCTTACTGCCAGCCCACTGGAAAATGTGGAGTGATGTTGGTCATGGAGAAATTGTACATAATCCATATAAAATAAGCAGAACAGCAAAATAGCTCCCAGAATGGGTGGGGCCTGAGAGAGAGAGAGAGAGAAAGAGAAATTGCCATAAGGGGCGGGGCCTGAGAGAAAGAAATTACCATAAAGGGCGGGGCTGAGAGAGCGAGAGACACACACACACACACACACACACACACACATACACATACACATACTGCCAGAAGGGGTGGACCTTAACAGTGATGCTGTCAGAAGGGGCAGGGCTGAGAGAGAGAGAGAGAGAAAAATTGCCATAAGGGGCGGGGCTGAGAGACAGACAGACAGACACACAGACACAGACAGACAGACAGACGGGGCAGAGCAATACCATTGACTTCACGTTATTTAGCAGTTTCCCCATAACATACACCATCCTGAGGTTTTAAGATGAGAATATGACATTATGCTCCTTTAATGAAAGCTCAAGTTTGCCATTTCAGTCACCAGCTGTGACCCACCATGCAGCTCCCTTCACCTTTTTTTGATTTCAACAAAATATTTTCTGAGGCTGGTGCTGGAACACTTTAAAAATACTCCAGATAGTTTGGACCACCTCCAGTTTGCATATCATCACACCCAGTCCGGTAAGGACCCCATATCTCATGTACTTCATACCGTACTGGCACATCTGGACAATAAAAAACTGTTATGCCAGACTTGAGTTTACAGTCTACAGCTCAGAGTTTAACCCTATTTTTCCATCAAAGCTGATCATCAAGCTCCTAGACTCGGGGCTTGGCACCACCGTTGGCAGTTGGATTTTAGACTTGCTGTCTAAGAGACCCCAACATGGAAGGACTGGCAACATCACACCCTGTATTGTGACCCTCATTATGGGCACACTACAGGACAATGTGGTGAGCCCCCTGTTATAACAGTGGGGCCAAACAAACTTCCATCTTCCAATTTGAAGAGGACACCAACATCAATGAAGAAACATCTCAGTGAGAAAATAGTTGCATTAAGACACAAACCACATTTCAAGTTTCACAAAAACTAAGGTGGTGGTTACAAATTACAGAGAGTGGGACAAAGACCATACCACCATCTGAGGAGAGAGTCACCAGCTTCATATTTCTCAGAAGTTACCAGAGTCTGAAGTCAGCAGAGCAAAACTCATCAATCATTAAAAAGAATCACCAGGAGCTTTACTTCCTTCAGTACATGAGAAAAGCACAGCCATCTGCATCTGTGAGCACCAACAACTTCTACAATCCCACTGGCTGCACCACGTCATGCTACGGTACCTGCTCAGTCCAGGGTTGCAGGGCACTACAGAGGGTGGTGAAGTCAGCACCAGGCCCACAGCTCCATTCTGTATGTACTGTATTATACATACTCACAGGGATATGGTCTCCCTTTTCCATACAAGACCACCAGTACTAAAACCACTAGATTTAGGGACAGTTCCAGAAGTATGGCCACAGAGAATGATATCTAAATAAAAGCTTCTTGTACATGAATGCCATTGTGACTGGGATGGAAAGTCAACCAGGAGGCCATAATGGAAGGTCAGTATGGATGGAGGTGCAGCCCAGCACAGTTGGGTCCATGTTTTGTATCCCAAACAAGGAAAAAGACTGATTAATGGACCAGTGGTGGGAGTCTGTATTTCAGAAACAGTTCATTCTCTCATACAGACAGATGGCAGTGTTTCTCTGGTATGGTCCCAGTCTGGACATCCGCAGGGCTCTGTGGGACTTGCAGTTCAAGAGAACAGCCCTGTCGGGGTCCTCAGGTGTCGCCAGAAGGTGCTGCCAGGAAATAACCTTCCTGTTTTGAAGGGATTTCTCCAGACCCAAAAGTGCTGCCATCATTCTGTACTGTGGCCCAGTAATTACTCCCAGGTCTAAGATCAAAGAGGACACCTCACTTCAATCAGGAGTCAGAGTTGATGAGGGTAGCCTGGGATGAGCGGAAGGAGAAGAGAAATCGTTGTGCTTATGAAACTTTGAAAATGACGCCTATGCAAGATATTCTGTTAAAATGTCTGGGACTTTTGTCTTCATTGTTGTGTCTGGGGTACTGTTACGCCCCCTAGTGGGTACTAATAATTAACATTTACTTTCACTCCTCAAGTGAGCTTCATCCTCTCACCTCACGTCTCTGGCTCCCTGAGCGAGGCGAGATTGCTCCTTTTTATGCTGGACCTGAAAATACTTCACGGATAACCAGTCTACCCCCCCCTGTTCATCCATTATATGATGGCCAGACTGGGATAGGAACCCATAGTGTTATCCCGGCCGGATTGCACCTCCACTTATGTAGTCCATTTTCTATATCTATATACACACACATATACATATACATATACATATACATATAGGCCAAAAAGTTCTATCTTGGTCTCATTAGACACCTGAAGGACTCTGAGATGGTGAGAAATAAGATTCTCTGGTCTGATGAGACCAAGATAGAACTTTTTGGTGTTAATTCTAAGCGGTATGTGTGGAGACAACCAGGCACTGCTCATCACTTACAGTCCAATACAGTCCCCACAGTGAAGCATGGCGGTGGCAGCATCATGCTGTGGGGGTGTTTTTCAGCTGCAGGGACAGGGCGACTAGTTGCAATCGAGGGAAAGATGAATGCGGCCAAGTACAGGGATATCCTGGACAAAAACCTTCTCCAGAGTGCTAAGGACCTCAGACTGGGCTGAAGGTTTACCTTCCAACAAGACAATGACCCTAAGCACACCGCTAAAATAACGAAGGAGTGGCTTCACAACAACTCTGTGACTGTTCTTGAATGGCCCAGCCAGAGCCCTGACTTAAACCCAATTGAGCATCTCTGGAGAGACCTAAAAATGGCTGTCCACCAACGTTTACCATCCAACCTGACAGAACTGGAGAGGATCTGCAAGGAGGAATGGCAGAGGATCCCCAAATCCAGGTGTGAAAAACTTGTTGCATCTTTCCCAAGAAGACTCATGGCTGTATTAGCTCAAAAGGGTGCTTCTACTAAATACTGAGCAAAGGGTCTGAAAACATTAGGACCATGTGATATTTCAGTTTTTCTTTTTTAATAAATCTGCAACAATTTCAAAAATTCTTTTTTTTCTGTCAATATGGGATGCTGTGTGTACATTAATGAGGAAAAAATTAATTCAAATGATTTTAGCAAATGGCTGCAATATAACAGAGTGAAAAATTGAAGGGGGTCTGAATACTTTCCGTACCCACTGTGTATATACACACATATACTTATATATACATACATATACATATATATAGGAAGACAGACAGAAGGCACTATATAATGATAGGCAGAGACAGATATATGAAAGGCACTATGATGATTGATAGATGGATATTTTAGATCTATTTTTAACAAACTGTATTTCAACATGGATAGAAACAAATGAAGTTTAAAACAGCTTGTTTCAGTTTTGTTACCAGCCTAAAATATTATCATCATCATTATTATTATTAACAATGGCATCCCCCTAGCAGAGGCATCTGTTCCCGATTACGTACACATAAATTCCATGTCTCTTAAAGCTTACTCCACTCAGATCTGTTCACTGTGTAACGTTCACTTTGAGCTACTTTTTTGTATGAAAATGTGCTATATAAATAAATAATGTTGTTGTTAATTTGCGGCCACTTTACTAAAGGTATCCATGACCCCAACCCAATGTATCTTTGCCGGTGCTCCACACACGCCTATTAAAATGTTCTCCTTTTCAGAAGCCATCACACTCACATTTTTACAGTCCATTCAGAAAGTCTTCAGACCTTTCCACTTTCTGCAGACATTTTGAGGTGTGGATTTATTTTTAAATGATACACTTGCCATTTGTTGGCATCATCTGACACTAAATAACCTGTAACGACTAAAGTGACACCACATTCTCAATAAGGTTTGCAAATTTAATAAAATCGAAAACCTGAAATCTCACAATCATAGAAGAGTTCAGACCCTTCATGCAGTACTTTCTAGAAAGCCCCTTTGGCAACAATCCCAGCTTTGATTCTTCTTGTTTAAGTCTCTACAAGCTTTGCACACTTGGAACTAAGGCAGTTTATCGCTTTCTTTACGGCAGGTCCTCTCAAGGACAGACATACAGATAAATGGGGGGGGGGGGGGG
>JANRMT010061414.1:3787332-3811760 GCA_026402145.1 Polypterus bichir lapradei | reverse complement strand
GAGAAAGAATGAAATGGTGATAATCGAAAGACAGCAATGTGGACATGCTGGACAGACAGCAAGATGTGACAGGCAACCAAAAATAAGATGGAAAAGAACAGGAAGAGACCAATATGGAGACAAGCAGCACACAGACAGGCAAGCAATATATTGACAGATACAGAACACAAGCTAGGTGGACAACCGTATGAGCTCAGTACACAGGACAGATAGGCATCTGGAATGGACATTAGTATGAACACAATTAAGACAGACTGAAGTGAAACCGATAAATAAGGAAAAAAGGAGACTGAGAAAGAATGAAATGGTGATAATCGAAAGACAGCAATGTGGACATGCTGGACAGACAGCAAGATGTGACAGGCAGAGAGTGACAGGTAGGTGGACAGCAATATGTACTAAATAAAAACAGTAAAAGAAAAACAGGTTGAGCGAAACTGGTAAATAAAGATTGACAGAGTAAAACTGGTGGACAGAGATGTGATTCAAACAAAGGCGGCTATGGAAGGACGGTGAGAGAGAGGATTATGGACATTCAGACAGCAATATGGACACACAAAACAGAAGCTCGACAAGACAAGGAAAGACAAGCAGACAGACAGGAAAAGATGACCCTACTATATTGGGTGGAAGACCGAGTGACAAAATAGACAAAAAGGGAGGACTACGATCAGGAGGACATTAGTATGGAGAGAAGGAAAGACAGATGGAGAGCTAGAAGTAGTAACAGACAGACAGACGGCTTTAATAAACTGTGAGGTGGAGACAGGCCGAGAGCGAGAGGGGATAGTGGACAGGCGGACCGAGGTGAGGCTGAGGCAGAACATTACCTACCACTTCAGTTTCAGCCGTACGTCACTCGTATGTCACCAGCGGCCGGTGTACACGTAACGGACACCACTCTCCACGTGCTATATATTAAAGAGGCCGCCCAGGGTGCGGTACTAAGCCCCTCGCTCCACCCGAGTTGACGTGTGAACGTCTGCCATGCGGCACAACGAAGCCTAAAAAGAAGTCAAGGTTGCCGGCGCTCAGAGCGCCCAGGGTGCTGCCGGCAGCAGATGGAGGCTTTTGTCCGGAGTACTCACCTTGTTTTATTTCATGCCATCCAGTGCAATGAGCAGAAGGTACCTGTCTGTACTCCTCCTCCAGAAATTTAAATAAACAATCCCAAAGTAGGCCGAGCAGAGTCCAATTAAAAGTCTGCTGCATGTTTAAAAGTGAGCGCTCTGGGACAGCTTTTAAAAATAAAGGAAGCAGCAAAGGCAGAGCTTGGGAGGTGACTCCTTGCTGCACAAAAGCGCCACTCGAGTCATTTCTGTTTTCACAAGAGATTTCAGTAAAGCCTACACGTAAGAGCATTCCTCCGCTTTTGTCCTGCACCTATCCACCACCCCTCCCTCCCCACCTTTCCTGCTAAGGGAAGTGACACAAGCCCACTGCCCTCTCACGAAGGAGCTCCGAGTGCCACAGGCAGGAGCAGTGACAGTTCATACGAAACGTTCTGTTTGACATGAGGCTCAGCCAGACGCTAATGACACCACGGGCAGACGAGACCAGGGGAGCTTATTTGAGCACAACTTTTCACGTTTATTCACCAGGTCCACTTCCTCATTCAAGGGTTTGGGTTGGGGGTGTGAGCTAAATCGCAATCCGGAGTCAATCTGTTCTCGTTGCTCCTCAGTAAATACGCGGGAGCCTGGGAATGTGTGCGCCGAACAGATAAATCAGGGAGACGGGGCCTTTTCACTGCGCTAACCTTTCACCACCTTCAGATGGAGAGGTCATCATTTCTGTGAGGCGCTCTCATTTCAGGGGCTGGAGAGTGTGGACTACGCCATTCAAAAGGCGATACAACCAAGCCCCCCCCCCCCCCCATTGAGCCAATGACTCACCCACCCAAGAAGAAACCCAATTACCAGATTTTTGACAGACAGATACCAAGTGACACAGTGGCTGACTCACAGCTCCAGTTCTCCTCCTGGCCGAATCACTAGCTCTGTGGAGTCTGCGCTCCCATTCCGCCCACCCAGATTTGTCCAGTTATAGATATAGAGTTAGCACTTTGAGCTTCTGTAAAAACTATCCTTTGGGACAAACAAACAATAGCAACAATCACCCCCTTAAACAAAAGAACTGCAAGAAAACAAAGAAAAAAAAAAAAAAAGTCTAATGGTGAGACAGCATACCCTGTAAGACACTATAAAGGCATAATGCCGTAGGTATGAAGGAGCCCAGGTCACGCTTGACACACTTTTCTGGCATAAAAATTCTCAATGCTAGTTTGTTGTAAAGAAGATTTGCAACGTTGTTCATAGCGGCCATCGGTTTGGTCTTCATTCTCTCCTCCCTTACTACCTCCAGCAGGTCCAGAAGGCGTCCCATAACTGAGCCTCTGTCTCCCAAAACACACTTATGGTAGATGAACAGGCAATCTGAAAATCGGCCCTTCGCGACGTCACGATGAGAAATCCTGGATTTCTGCAGCATGTGTATCGATTTTGGGATATTCGGACTCAAGGATTACATTTATTTGTTCAGTGTAAATTGATAAAGATCTTTACGTTTATCGTGATACTGCAATGCCATCTTTGTTTTCTATTGGTGCTGACATTTCAGGACTGTTGCGGCGCTCGTGATACTTCTTACTGAAGTCTTTGGGATGTGTGCGCAGTTTAATGGTCCAACTGGACATTCCCAGAGTATCCATCTATGCGTTTGAATTTCTTTATATTAAAAAAAATCTTTGTGTCTACCCGTCTACTCATTTCTCTCTCAGGCGGGCGTTAGCATATTGTAATCTCTTGGACCAATAGGGTCAGTTTTCCACATTCAACTTATATGACCGACATTATAAAAGAACTGGAAATTATACAGAAATTTCAAGCCCCGACTTACCTGCGGGAGAACTTAAACGCGAGTATATACGGTATATACTCACGTATAAGTTCTCCAGCGGATAAGTTTGGACTTGATTTTACTGTATTTTATAATGCCGGTTGTATAAGCTGAATGCGGAAAACTCCCGCTATTGGTCCAAGAGATTACGATATGCTAACGCCCACCTGAGAGAGTAACTACGGAGCACACAGCCTTTTTAGTTTTCCTCTCTATTGCACCTGCGTGACCACATGGTAATACCCAAACTATTCAGAAGCGACGTTTGCACCAATTTGTGTTTTTGTATCTCGCAACCTCATACACCTTTATCTTAAGGGCATCCCTTATCTACGATGGAGTGTTCAATCAGAAGAAAATATGAAGCTGGTGTTAAATTAAAAGTTGTTCACGTGGCGAAAGAAATTGGAAACTGCACTTGTGCAACAAAATTCGATGCGTCTGAGAAACTGTTACAAGATTGGAGGAGGCAAGAAGATGTAAAAAAAAAAAAAAAAAAAAAAGTCTTATTTTTGAACGGGTGTATAAGGCGGGGTCTGATTTTATGATTATACGTGTGCATATATGGTGCATGATTACATACACACAAACTTGCATAAATACACAGGCTATAAAAATTCTGGCAAACTTTAAATAAAATCTTGCATATAAATGTCTACGCGTGGAAGTGTGTCTGTCTGTCTGTCCGGCCCAGAAGTGCAAGGCTACAGAGCTTGAAGCTCAAAGAGCCCAAGTTAACAAATCGGAAAAAAAAAAAAAAAAAAAAAAAAAAAAAAGGAATTACGAGGCTATGGCATGAAGCTGAAAGAAAGCGACTCAGTCACCAAAGTGAAACCGCCGAGGAAAGACAAACGAGAGAGAAACTCGCTTAGCCACCGATACACAAGGGGGGTGGGTTAGTTAGGGTGAGCGTCAGTAAAACGTAACGGCTGAAAAGAGAACCTCGTTTAACCGCTGATGCACAACCAATACGATTGATGGATCGAATTGCCAGAATCCATGGTTTCTAGGAACTCGGGCTTTTTACAGCACGGTCTTGCACAGCTAGTAAACAAACAACTTTCAGTGCCTACAATAAAGTGACACACTAGGTTTGTGGGTGCCACACAATGTCCATCGATCAGAGCTCCATTGTAAAAGTTACGATTTTGAGCGTGATCAATCACGTACACACAGTTTAAAATAAACCTGTCAACTAAGAATTACAGTTTTAACTATGTTCGTGTCGAGAAGCAGACAGCCCCACAGGTTATGTTTGTGCAGTAAAACAAGGAGTGTTTTATTTGATAAAAATGACCTACAACTCCAGGTTATCTACTTGCTCGTGAACAGTTTAGAATTATTTGTGTCATGCATATGACCTTAATCAGACCGGCAGTTATACAAGTACTGCTGACGTCTTAGTTACATTGTTCTTTAGTGTAATTGCCCTGGAATTCACGGTGGATGCAAAAGGTTTTGTTTGCAGACAAAAGTGAATCATCATTGTGTTGATCACTAAATGGAACAAAAAACACACAAAGGCTGACAAAAGGTGCAGTGAAAAGAAAAAATTAAAGCCACGCACCTGTACTAAAGTAACCTGGCAGGCATTTATTTGCTCTACATAAGTAGTTTCCACCACAAGGTTCCTTTTATTAGAAGCCAGGAGGCCCATATTTTTTTTTCCACGGCTAAATAATATTTGACAGTACCAGTCAAAAGTTGTAGAACACCTCATTTTTTTCTTCAAATTTAATCAGTTGAAATGCAACGCATGACCTAAAATGGTGAAAAAGTAAGCAGTTAACTGCCAGAGGTTTAAAATTTCAAGTTTAGGAAATTTCAAAAAAAAAAAAACCTTACAAATGGGCCTTCTTCAGAGAACAACTAGTGTATATACTCGCGGAAAATTTCTCCCGTAGATAAGTCGGGAGTTGATTTTAACATATTATTTCTGGTATTTTATAATGCTGGTATTATAAGTCGAATGCTGAAAACTTGCGCTATTGGCCCAAGAGATTACGATATGCTAACGCCCACCTGAGACAGAGTCACCGCGGGGCCTTTGTTTTTTCTATGTTGGTGCGGCATTGCGCTGTATTTATTCTCCCCCCACCCCCAGCATGACAAACAGCTTGGGTTTAATATTTCATTTGATTACATTAAAATGTTTAAGTTGAGATTTACAAAAAATATTTTAACTGCTACTATGTAAAGGGAACAATGCTGTTAAAAGGCACCTTATTTGTTTAAAGTGTTGGCAAACCAAATACACGCAATACACTACTTTTGAGTTCATTATTGAATTTTTCCACAATGTGATTGTTGCGATTGTCTGCGATCAAAAATTTTAAATAGAGTTATGTAAAAAAAAAAATAGATAAATTTTTAAATTCAGGAAGAAAATAACCTTTTGCCACGTCCTTTTTAGCCACGCATGTCGCTCTTTAGCGTGTCCTGCAAATGAAAGATCTTTACAGACTGACAAGCTGAAAGTGATACACAAATAGTCTAACTTGCCATCAGGCACACGCTTGTTCTCAGAAAGAACGTAATGCGTTTCATATGCCGGCTGCTTCACGTGTGATTTAGTAAAACACAGTAGTCAACTGAGAATCTGTGAGGCTGCACTTCCAAAAAAAATAATGTTTGGTGTGGTTTCCGGAATGTTCTCCACATCTTACATTTATTAACTGTGTTGGGCAGATAAGTGAAAAAAGTTTCTCTCATGACACATCCACCGTCATATTTCAGGCAGGATTGACACAATTTAAAAAAAAAAAAAAAAAATTAAAAAAAAAATTGGTCCGAGTTCAGAATCCACTTCCCTCCTTCAAATGACCACCTATGCATGTGGCTATTTTACTCTTTTGACCTTTATTGTGTTACTACATTACTTCTGAATAAATGAGGAACTCCTAAAAGAGCTTACTTCTGTTTTACGCGACTATATAGAACATTCTCAAGCCCACTTTATCCAAGTCAGGCAGGTGGGGTGCTGGATCTACCCAAGTAGCACTGGGTGCAAGCGCTGGACAAGACAAATCACAGAACCCGTTCACTCTCAGGACTCGCACACGGGCTAATGGGGGCCAGCCAATAAACTGGAGGACTCCAGAGGAAGGACATGGAGAGAACATGCAAACTGCACACTGACAATGACTGGCGTGGAATTCAGAACCAGAAAGCTGCACCTATGAGGCAGTGGCACTTCCCATTCCGCCACTCTTTACAGGAAAATTAAAACAATTAAATGAATTTAAAAATTAATAAAAAAATAAAAAAGCTCATTTGCATATTAAGTCATAGTCTCTTAAACTATAGGGTCACTGTTTGCTGGCCGTTAGGATGCACAATCGTGACTCATCGTTGTATTTGGTGCAAACAGCCAACGGGGTGCAAATTATCATGTGCCAGACAGACAGACAGACAGACAGACAGCGGCACACTGCGCTGTGACAAGCTAGGATTTCAGTTTCATTTTCACCACTGACATTTTCTAAATGTTCTCATCTTGATCTAGTGGGTAAGCGCTGGTGGCTCAGCGATCCTAGGTTCGAATCCTACACATGGTCATTATCCATGTGGCGTTTACAAACCTCCCTTCCCAAGTACCTTTGGTAGCCAAAAATGTGGTCAACCACAAATTACATTGCATGTACAGATATGCACCCAGACACACACACACACACACGTTGATATTAAAGGAGTTCGTGAAGAGACTTTTCTAAGAAAACCAGAAGCAGCTCAGCCCATGCTCACTGTGGCATCTCCCATTTCTCCAGGTCTTAATGACCGACTAACTTTTTAATGTCTCCCTTGCTATTCTCGGATGGCAGTTTTTCCTCGCCTACTTCCCCCCCATCTGCCCGGCTTTGTTCCCTTCTTCCCCTCCTTTAGATGTCACCCACTCTTTCCTTTCTGGTTGCCCATCTGATGAAGGCCATACAGCTGAAACATTGCATCTTCTAACTTCTTTCCCTTACAATTTAAAATAACCTTTTGCTTTTTTCAGCCCATATTATATACTGTATAAATGTCTATGTGTCCGTCCATCCGTCCGTCTAGCATGAAGTCCGTTGAAAGCAACTCTGTTGTCAAAGTGAAACTGCAGAGAAAAGAGAAACTCGCTTAGCTGCTAATACATGAGCGAGGCAAGCACATCCGCAAACTGAAACCGCCGAGGAAAGAGAACCTCACTTAGCCGCTAATACACAAGCGATGCGATTGATTGAAGTGCCAGAATCCATGGCTTCTATGAGCACAGCCTTACACAGCTAGTAATTTATATAAAAACTTACAAACACACACAAAATGCATGTACAGTAGAAGTGCAGTCTATTTGAGCCAAGTATTCGTCTCTATTTGTTCCATTTTTTTTTGGTGAAAGAGTCCGATGCGAATCTCATAGAACCTGGCAGGTGTGTCAGATAAAACAGCAGATCTCAAAGACTTTTTTTTTCTCTCAAGCAATGGAATGCTTTTACAGGAAAATGTTTAGGATCTATTGTGCAAAACCAACATTATTGGGTCTCTCTAAAGATTGTCTTTTTTTTTTTTTATTTCTCGTCCAACTAATTTTTCCTTTAGGCCCACATAAGTCAACAAGATGTGCTGAAGATGTCAAACAAGGAAGGAAAGAAAAAGCAAGAAAACAAAGCACTTAGGAAGATGACAGTGCTGAAAACAAAGCTTGCCTCCAATTCACAGGCACACAGCGAACACAGCAAAGCAGGGATTAACGTTTCCGAATGCGTCTTTAAGGCCCTCACAGTCCAGGATGCCAGCAGGCTACAATTACCCTTTGAAAGGCAGCCGTTTGCTTTGTCACCGAGTCGGGACCTGAAAAATCGGAATCACCACCATACAGCATCTGTGGCCTGCCCACCTTGGCTCACTTATGCCTTGCACAGTACCCAGGCACAGCCCTAACTTTAATCACACCTGGCAGTGCCAACACTACCATGAGTATCATTCCAACTCTAGTAAGTCAGAGACTGGGGAGGGTTTTTGTTCACCTGTCATGCAATTTCTAAAGAATCACTGGGGTTAGAACCTTGATTTTGGTTTTTATCAGAACATTACAAAAGGAGATGTTTTGGTGAAGCAAATAATTTGGCCAGGGACAACTCCCACAAAGCTTTTGGGGTTCAGGTCTTTCTAACAGCAAAGTGTGTTCCTTTAATGTGGGTAGTGACATCCTGCACCACTTCTACAACTGTGACGGTCAGGGCGATTAAATGCACATGGGTGTGCTGGGCTGGTAACATCATTTCAAGATAGGCCCACTGAACAAACAAGCTATTCAACAGGGAAGACTCAATTATGGGATGCCTTCTGGACCTGCTGGAGTTTGTAGTGGACAAGAGAAGAAAAAGACAAAACTGAATGGCATCATGAACAATGATGCACACCACCTCTCAGACAAACCAACACCGAGGACTTTCAGCGAATAAATGATTCAGCAGACGTGTGTTAGGAAGCGCAATCAGGGGGGTCCTTCATACCAACAGCAATTAACCATTTAAGCGCCTCCCTGGACTTGGGATGGCCAAGTCAGAAGTTTTTCTCCCTTTTTAAAATTTCTTAAAAATGTAATTCTGGTGTGTGTTCAGACCATAGGTTGGCACAGATTAGATTACAAATATTGTGTTTAGAGCATAGGTTTATTTATATACTAGCAAAATACCCGCGTTTCGCAGCGGAGAAGTAGTGTGTTAAGTTATGAAAAAGAAAAGGAAACATTTTAAAAATAACGAAACATGACTGTCAATGTAATTGTTTTGTGACTGTTATGAGTGTTGCTGTCATCAAGGATTTGATTATCATTATTTGTTTCAATCAGGGTCGTATTTGGTGGATGTGTTGTGTTCAAATTACATTCCGTGTTTGTCTAGTCTATCCCTGACCATCTCATCTTCGTTGTCAACCGTTGTAAATATAACAGGTTTCATTCATCGAAGTGATCACCACCCAAATCAGTACTCGTGAATCTGAGATGTTTAACAGGCATTCCCGGTATTAAGTTGTGGATTTGCCTGTGAATATGTATTTAGCGGCAGCTTGTCTATGAATGTAAAAAAGTTTCTCTCGCACTTTTGCTGAGATTGTGCCAAACACTGTTCTATCCCTGACCATCTCATTTTCGTTTGCATAAACACAGTCCTTCACCAGCAATTTTAACTCCGTTACAAAGTGATCAAAAGTCTCGTTTATACCCTGCGTCTTCTCATTAAATTTGTATCTTGCGAATATCGTATTCGTCGGAGGCATGACAAAAACCAGCGGCAGCGTGTCTATAAACTTCATTTAAACTTACGGTTTACAGCGTGCCTTATTTCTGCAGTAGCTGCACTTATGAATATGCTTGTATGCGTCACTCGCTTCATATTCTTTTGCTGCCTTCTCAATTGTGTAATGCGTTTTTTGTTCAGCGCTCTTTGGAGCTCTTGCTTGTTCTCTGCGTACTGTGTTCATAGTCAGTTCATGTGAGCCGCTCGGAGTACATGCATCGAAGGTTCTCAGCTGTGCTTGTGCCATCTCGTGCGATCTTGTGATGTCCACGGCTTTATTTAATGTTAGCTCAGACCTGGCACTTAAAAGTTTCTCTCGCACTTTCGCCGAGTTTGTGCCAAACACTAGTCTATCCCTGACCATCTCATCTTCTTTTGTATAAGCACAGTCCTTCACCCACGAATATTTAGCGGCAGCGTGTCTATTGGATTGCTGCTGATGGACGGCCTTATATGGGAAGGCACTCAATTACGTGGGAGACGTGACGAAGAGGGACGCAACTCCACCTCACACGGCGACTGAGCTGCAGGCTATAGCCGTATTTATGTACGTAAGTAGGTTCCAGTTATGACTGTTACGCGTAGAATTTCGAAATGAAACCTGCCTAACTTTTGTAAGCAAGCTGTAAGGAATGAGCCTGCCAAATTTCATCCTTCTACCTACACGGGAAGTTGGAGAATTAGTGATGAGTGAGTGAGTCAGTCAGTGAGGGCCTTGCCTTTTATTAGTATAGATTATACAGTCTGTAGTGTAAAAATCCTTCTGCATTTTCTTCATTTCACATAGTGGAAAGACTGAACCTTTTAAAGGAAATCAGAAAAGGACTGAAGGTGTGCTTCTTTAAAACCATACCAATCAACTCAACAGGGAATGATTATTATTATTATTTATTTTTAAAGAGAATTTTAGCTTTTTAAAGGGCTGGGGCCCACCTTAAGGATTTAAATTAATCCATGACCCATTAACAGCAGACAAAAATGATTTTTGACAGCCGTAGCATATTACCTCATAGGGGGTACAGTGGGGCTTCCCAAAGGGAGAACATTACAAGCCTAACCAGTAGTAAATAAACGCAGGGGGCCATAGGCCATACTGCTGTAGTTAGCAAAACACACTCCCATTTGTTCTAGGCGTACACACACACACACACACACACACACCTTCACAAAACCTTCAAACCTTTTTACCTTTACCACTTATGTTGCAGCCTTGTACAAAAATCATTCAATTTCCCCGCCTTATCAAGCAACACTCAATACCCCGGAACAACAAAGAATAAAAGGGATATTAGGAATTTTTGCAACTTTATGCAAAATAAAACTAAAATATCATAATGGCACAGGCATTCAGACCCTGTGCTTTGGCTCAGGTGCATCCCATTGTACTGGTCATTCCCAAGGTGTTTAAAGTCCACCAGTTGGGCAAAAAACAAACAATCAGGTCGAAGGAACTGTCTATACAGCTTTATTAAAATAATCAAAAAATGAATGGGAACAAAAAACAAAGCAAAAAGGATGTGCTTAAAGAAGGCAATCCAAGACAAACAAGTTCAAATTCACAATCCAATAGTACGGGTAAAATCCAATAACCAGTAGCAAAAATTCACAAAGTCTATTAATTCTCTCAATAGAAAGATCTCTGCTGTGCAGACTCCAGTCACAAACTATTGGGATCATCAACTCGACCTCAGTATAAAAGGCAGAGGGCGGGGCCAACCTCCTGGGGCTCCACCCACAAAACACAAGGAATACTGTAGATTCAAAAACAGGAGTCGTTTTATACTCGTACCTTAATGGTGGGCTAAAGTAATAAAATTACCCATGGACCTCTAATTTTAGTCCTGTCCGAATCACTCATGTGCATTCACGTCTTAAAGATTACAGAGAGACTTTTACGGTCTACTAAAATAAATAAAGCCAGGTTCAACTAGTTCTGTGCAAATCAACATGTCCGTAGAATTCCATCATTTGAGTGATTCAGACGAGACCAAAATTAGAGGTCTTCCAGTAATAATTACTCTACCCTTAGAGATCTAGTAGTGTGATTTTATAAAAGAAAATACTGAAAACCCAGGGGGCGCCAATATGTACAATTAATATTTTGACAAGGCGGGCGGATCTTTTTTGGAGCCGGGAATGGACATGGGTATGGAAAAGGCAGTATATAAATAAAAAACTTAATCATCATCATTATAGGTTGCTAATTTGGTTTGAACCGATAGTACGCACCGGGACACATACATTAACTACCGGTACTCATAAGACAAGATCAGGGAATTGCCATCACCGGCGCAGACCTTAACCACCTCCTGGTGTAAAACCAATTCTGACTGAGTAGGGATTACAGAGTTTCTCCGGTCATAATTAGTTGACCTCACTGAAAGAAACCTGTCTGAATAGGGTGATAAATACACAACACTTAAATAATAAATAAACACAACAATATTAATGATGGGAGTAGAAGTCCCAAAGTATGCAAGTCCTAAAAACACTGTTAAAAAAAAAAAAAAAAAAAAAAAAAAAAAAAAAACAACAGAGGCAGAAAATTTTCTGTCACACTCTGGCTAGATATAAAACCAAACACTGAATCTCTACAAAATAAAAAAAAAAAAACTATTCGTATAAAGATCAGTTACATTATGAAGTTCTGAAGAGCACAAAAGGCATAAAGGAACTGACAGCAAAGGAAACCCACAGAGAACAAAGTCCGAACACAGCAATCCAAGGTAAACGTGGTCAAAAATCCACAAAAAAAAAAAAAAAAAAAAAAAATCAAAAGCACAACAAAAAAAACCAAGTAAACTCCCTGCCTCCCTACTGCATCTGAGTTAACCGCCAGGAACTGTTGGAAAATCGCTCCGCTTAATAGGGCAAAGGTCAAGGCAGGTGGCCCTGCCTCCTGGGGCACCACCCAGTAAACACAAAAGGCCCATGACAAAGGCAGTTTGAACACACAGAAATCAATACACCAAACTCGTCAAACAGAAACCTGATATTACCTCTGTAACAAATTCACAATATCATCATCATAAACAAAAGAATCAAACAGGAATAAAGATGACAAAAAACAAAGATTTGAACCTCAGCCTGGGGAAGAACCCTGATTGAAATACAACAATGAACAGAAAATTACAAACAATAATTTAAAACCCCAAATCAGACAACAGAAAAGAAACCCTGGCTGTTATAGAACATACTTCCTGGCTAACCAGATGGACTTAATCCCCGAAATGGGGGGAAGGAAGGGCCTCCTTACAGTTCTGTCAGTGTTTGATCTCCCCCCCCCGGTCAGCCTCTATATGTATTTCAGTTAGGCTGTGATCCACCTAGTGGAGACTAAAGGGAAATGTATTAAAAAGCAGAAGCGAGTAGGCACTTTGTCACTCAGGAACTGTGTACTTGAAAAAGGAGGAGACCCCCCCCCCCCAAAAAGGGTCTTTAAAGAACATCTGGATGAGATATTGGGACAAATCAACTTTCAGCTAACCAAACGAGCTTGACGGACTGATGGGTCTCTTCTCATTTGTGAAATTTCGAACATTTTTAATGATCAAAGCGAGCAATCCTTTTTAGTTACTGGACACTTCTAACACCCTTCATACCTCAAACGACATCCGATCTCCTTGAAGGGGTGTCGGGCTCTTGAGCTGGAGTTGCATTAATCCAACTTGCAATTTAAAAACAAAAAAGTAAAAGACTAGCAAGTTGAGTGAAATGAGGAATGGGGGCCTTCAACGGTGATTTATGAGCCGAGTTTTGATGGGAGCTTTTATTTCAGGCATTGCTGCTTCTTATTTAGGTTGCGTGTTTAACATCCGCATAAGCAGGACCGGAGTTCGTGCGACACTCTCGGTTGCCACTGAATGATGAAGACCCATCCGTGTAATCTAAAGTGGTCCACGTACTGTACATGGAGATCCACCTGCTTCAGTGCTCTCCACACATTAGAAAAACAAAAGGGACAACCTTAACGGATTATATATGAACAGCTCTGTGCATCACATAGAGGCCCAAAACTGACTTAAACTCAAGCCAGGCCTCTTACCAATGACGGATCACCTAGTCATCTGTCCACGATCTACAGGGGCACAGTTGGCAACTTCTTAAGGGCAAATCTGGCACAAATGTTAGGAAGTTTCACTTCACACAGAGAGTCACATAGACCTGGAATAAGTGACCAAATAGTGTTGGGGAGAAGTAGGATTTTAGGGGCCTTCAAAAGGTCCACTTGGTTATTTTGGAGGAATTAGGTGGTGTCACACATGTGCGTTGGAGGACTCCCTCATGAGAAGGTACTGTATGTAATACCCCACCAGGGCGAGAGAGGGCGCTGTTGCTAACACGGTCTTCTCTTTCTGCCCCTACAGTGCCAAGAAGCCACCCAATGAAGGGAATTAGCTCCACCCCTTAAGGTCCCACCGACATTAAAACCCTGGGCGTCCCAGAAGGAGGCGTCACTTTTGACCTGAGCAAGCTGCAAGACAGAGCTCTGTTAAGGTCAGATCGTCTTACAACCTCTTTCAAACTCTGGTAAGGGGGTAAGCACCATCATGCACAATGTACGTTCTTTCAGTTCTTATTTTTATGCTGTCCTTGGATGAAGAAAGGGGACGACCGGGTGGTGTTCCAAAATTGTTCACGACTGCACCTGGCCACAGCGGACAGGATTGGCGAACTCTGTTGGCATGAAGGGTTGGTTCTTGTCAAATGTTTATGTAATGATCTCGCCACCAGGTTGCCAAACATTTTTTATTTATTCACCAAAGTATAACAAAAACGTACCCCCTTCCTTTTTGGCGCTCTTCCCTTGGACGCCCCATTAAAAAGAGCCCCCTCACCCCAGAAACGCCATTGTTTATGTATTTTCTACTCGGCTCTGTATCTCCCAAGATGTCACTCATTTTAGCTCTTCGAGGACATTTTCTAATGTACCTCGTTTATCTAGACAGGGATGTGGGGATGGACCCCCACCCACCAAACCCAAAAAAAAAAGTACATTGGGTAATATTGATCATCAAAACAATGGTCACGTTTTTCGACATCAGCGGATTTGTAAATAAAGGATTTTAACACAACCACACCGGTCTCTTAATAAGCAACTTTACATCCAACTTCTAAAGGCATCTGTGGGAAATTATGTTGTTGGGAGGCGGGAGAAGTGGCGCATTTTGCACCATGACCAACTGTTCACCAGCACACACCGCCATGGAGTTCCTTCAGAAGTTCAGCTTTATCGGTTATGAACAATCTAAGGTGTTTATGCTTTACGCAATGAGGTGCACTTTTATGCACTTGGACCAAGGCTGGGGTCAAATGTGGACAGATTATAATAATAAAAAAAATGTAAACACACTGGCAAGCCATTCCTACAAGTTCCGTGCCAGTAGGTGATGCCGCACCCAACGGTACCAACACAGGAGCGGCAGGTCAGTGCGCCAAGCTGGGAAATTGAAATTACATTTGCGGAAATTATGTCCAAATTTAGCGGTGGAACTGCATTACCGGTGGCTACATTAGTGATGGCTGATCAGTACCCCCCAAACCCCAATTCTCCTCCCAATTTCAGAGAAGTGAACTCTCAATGTGACACCAGTTCGTCATTCACACAGGCGCTTTTTATGTGATGGACTGCCATCCCCGTCCGTTGTGGGTTCCTCTCTTGTGTTCAATACTTTCAGGTTAGGCTCTGTCACCCTGTGGGTCTGCACTGGACGAAGACCATCTGAGACTATTATGACGCATAACGGGGTTGTGCAGGAAGCCCACTTGAACTTGTCTAATTCATTTTAAGTGAAGTCTACAGCTGTGAGAAAAAAAAAAAAAACACGTCGTCTTTTCCAGATGTAACGAGTGTCTGCCTCATAACCGTGAAAAACAGCCCCCTAGCCCCCCAGTGGTTAGACTGTTGGATAGTTACAATAAAAAAGGAAAGAAAAAAAAAAACTGATGAAAAGGTGGTAGAATTTGAGAAGCAATTAGGATTAAGTGGCTCTCCAAACAGAAGGAAATCACTCGCTCAGCTTGAAAGGAGTCGCATATCTTTTGCACAAACACCGACTTGGTGTGTGTGTTTTAATCCAATCCCAATTTCACTTTAACATTGAAACCTTAACCAATAAGAATGAATGGCGGACTCCCACCGGTGCTTCTTGCTGGCCCCGCGGTTTCGAGCCAAACGTCTCTTAGCGTGAGCTCTTGCCAGATTTTTCATTTCCTTCTCCGTCGGCCATTGTGATGTCCAGCTAAATATTTACCCTTCCCAGATTAGCAAAATAGGATGAAATGAAGGCCCTTTGTAGTGCGGGGCCTCAGAACGTTCTCACGCCTTCATCAGGACAAGGGGACACACCGGACAGAGCGACGCCAGCCTGTTACTTATTAGAATGGGGCAAACTCCCCTGGCACTCGCATCCACTAGAAACGTCTAGTAAATCTTTATTTTCTATAGTGCCATTAGCGGCCTGAACCATCAATTGGGCATGTTACTCATCTGTAAAACAACCTGCTTAAGCCGGTCGAGGGGGTTGGCAGCCTGTTCTGGCAGAAATGGGCACAAGGCAGGACACAACTTTGAACGAGGCAGGACCGGCTCACTCGACACCCCCACACTGCACTCACAGGGGGCGAGACAATTTGGGGTTGTCGGTTAACTTAACCTGCCAAGATGTCAAATAGGAAAGTAAAAAAAATTTTTTTAATGTGGCACATTTTAAAAAAAAAAAAAAAAAAAAAAAAACCCCACACATAAATGTCGTCCAAAGTGCTTTAAAAGAACAAACAAAACCTAAAACGGAAACTCCGCACAAGGCCAGAACATTAAATTTCAGCAAGGACTGTCCTATTGAATATTAGAAAGATTCAGACGAGAACAAGCCGTGCAGCCCAGCAACGATCGCCAGTCCTCTCCACTGAATTCTTCTAAAATGACATCAAGTCGAGTTTTGAAAGTCCCTAAAGTCCTCCTGTCTACTTGGTCACTTATTCCAGGTGTCTGTGCTTCTCAGTGTGAAGAAAAAATTCCTAAATGTTTCTGTGAAATTCCCCCTTCACAAGTTTCCAACTGTGTCCCTGTGTTCCTGATGAACTCATTTTAAAGTCACCGTCTCGATCCACTGGACTAATTCCCTTTGTTACTTTAAACACTCCACTCAGGTCACATCTTCATCTTTTTTCTTCAAATGTAAAGGCTCAGCTCTTTGAATCTTTCCTCATCACTCATCCCCTGTAGCCCCCTATAATCAGCCTGGTTGCTCTTCTCTGGACTTTTTCTAGTGCTGTTATGTCATATGGTGACCCAAACTGCACCCAGGACTCCAGATGAGGCCTCACCAGTGTGTAAAGGTTGAGCAGGACCTCCTGTGACTTGTACTCCACACATCAAGGCGCTATATAACCCGACATTCTGTGAGCCTTCTTAATGGCTTCTGAACACAGCTGATAGTGTCAAGTCCACTAGGACTCCCGTGTCCTTCTCATAAGGTGGACTTTCAATTTTCAGACCCCCCCCTCACCCCGATTGCATATGCAGATCTCACATTTCGACTTCCTACGTCTAATGCTTTAGATTTACTGACATTAAATTCCATCTACCCAAACCTGTCTGCTGTTCAAGTCCCTCTGATGATTTAATGGATTCTAGATTAGTTGCCAATCCACCACGGTTGGTATCATCTGTCAAACTTAACCAGCTCATTTGATCTGCGGTAGGAGTGACGGATGCATTCAAGGTGGAGGTGGGATTACATCAGGGATCGGATCTGAGCCCTTTATTTGCAAAGGTGATGGACAGGTTGACAGACAAGATTAGACAGGAGTCCCTGTGGACTGTGATGTTTGCTGATGACATTGTGATCTGTAGCGAGAGTAGGGAGCAGGTTGAGGAGACCCTGGAGAGGCGGAGATGTGAGAGGAGAGGAGAGGAATGAAGGTCAGTAGGACCACCAAGACAGAATACATGTTTGTGAATGAGAGGGAGGTCAGTGAATTAGTGAGGGTGCAGAGAGTAGAGTTGGCAAAGGTGGAGCAGTTAAAATACTTGGGATCAACAGTACAGAGTAACAGGGATTGTGGAAGAAAAGTGAAGAAGAGAGTGCAGGCAGGGTGGAGTGGATGGAGAAGAGAGTGTCAGGAGTGATTTGTGACAGACGAGTATCAGCAAGAGTGACAGGGAAGGTCTACAGGATGGTAGTGAGACCAGCTGTGTTATATGTGTTGGAGACAGTGGCACAGGAGACAGAGCTGGAGGTGGCAGAGTTAAAAGATGAAGATTTGCATCGAGTGTGACTAGGATGGACAGGATTAGAAATGAGGACATTAGAGGGTCAGCTCAGGTGGGACGGTTGGGAAGCGAGATTGCATTGGTTTGGACATGTGCAGAGGAGAGATGCCGAGTATACTGGTTGAAGCATGCCAAGGATAGAGCTGCCAGGCAAGAGAAAAAGAGGAATGCCTAAGAAGAGGTTTATGGATGTGGTGAGAGGGGAGATGCAAGTGATGGGTGTGACAGAGCAAGATGACCTGCTGTGGCAACCCCTAAGGGGAGCAGCTGAAAGAAGAAGATTAAAAATAGCAGCGGCCTCAGCACTGACCCCTGCAGGACACAACTCTTAACGTCACCCAACACTGATTAGGTGTCCTGCACCATCAACCTCTGCTTCCTCTGTCTGAGCTATTGTTTCCCCCATCGACACATCACACCTCGATCTCCCACCTCTTTTAGTTGGATGCCCATCCACTCACGTGGGACCTTATCAAATATGGACCAGTCAATAACTTAATTTACGTCTTCGGCCTGAACTTAAAAACCGCAAGTAATGTTACAGCTGTCATTTCTAATGGTGTGTATGAAGGCATAGGTGCCCACAGTCGGCATACTCCCTCAACCCAGGACCATCAATCAATCAATGAGGTTGCACCGAGCAATGAGGAGATATCATACAGCAAAGGCAGGTGCAAAATGTGAAAAGTGCTTTTTACCATCAAACAAAAAGTGTTCAAAAAAAGTGCAGAGCCCTCCATATATTAATCAATAAATATTCCAGAATTAAAAACAGCGCCACTCAGTAATGAGGTGCAAATGCTGGCTTCATTACTATAGTCAAAATTTTTGTACCAATCCAACAGTAAAAGTCAGAACACAAAATAAGCACAACACTAGCCAAGCTACTTTTGTAAAGTTTAAATAAAGTCTACATAAGACGGTGTTAATTTAAACATTACAAAACAATAAGAAACCAGATTGTATGGTCCTAGAGAGCATTTAGAGATCCCAGAGAAAAGAGGGTTCAAAATCAGAGGTGCTGGCATCACATATTAAAGCACAGAGCCTCTCTTTATAATGCAAACGTCTATGCTGGGCATTTTATAGGCGGAGGCTGTGATGTGCCCAATGTGTGCCACTTGCATTGCAGACATACAACATGATGTCCACCTCAAAAATTGCTGAAACCATTTCAAATCCCCCAGCAGGCCCACCCTCAACCTAATTCTGAATCGCTCACAGGTCATAAATCCTGCACCGTGGAATTTTTCCCATATCTCAATACACTGAGCCCAGCCAAAGAAGTCATCACCATTTAAAGCACATGATCTCAGCTTCAAAAGTATTTCACAAGAGCTCTATAAAGTTTATAGGTGCCCATACATGTTGTGCCGAGAATGAGGACGCATCTCCCTCGTACCGACTGACAAATCGACTCTCATACCAGGACTTCTACCCTCAATTATTTTAACCACCCATTGATTGTCTAATCCAGTCAGTCAAAAGGTTAAGTGGGGTTGGTAGCTTTCAGGGCAGCAATGGAAAGAAGGAGTTGATGCCAAAATAGGCTCCAGCTCCCTGTAATCCTCCATCGAAGAAAGCAGATTGGGATAATGGGTGGAATGTCACCGGTTTAACCATCTTTAAAATGTTCTTAATACTTCAATTCAGAGATGCAGTGAACTGTAAAAGAAGAAGTTGCTGAATTGGATTAGTGAAAGTTCTGGTTGGCTCTAGTTAAACTAGCAATGCCAAACAGATGATTGCAGTGAATCCAAAAAGGTAGCAGAGTTCAACATCCTTACCAGTTGGATGATCGAAGCTGCTAGGAGGACACCATGGGTGCAATTCTTCAAACAAATGGTTATCTGCAAACAAACATCAAGAGAATACGCAATATTAGAAACATTATTAAAATTTACACAGTGTGACAATTTAATCCTGGGAACGGCTTTGAAGCATCGTCCACGAGCCTCGAATCTTCACAGGTGAACAGAAGTTTCGACCGATCTTTAAACAGAGTTATTACATGTGACGAAACAGTGTTTCCAGTACAATCCTGAAACAATGTCAAATTATGAAGTAAAAAACATCGAGTTCACCACGGTTAAATAGCACATGTCACACTCACAACTCAAGACCAGGATTGGGCGTTTCTCCATCCTCTCCAACCCCCCCCACCCCCCGCCCCGAAGGGCCGCCAGTGTAAAATTTTGTGGACAACGCTTAATGCCTGCCTTCGGCTATGAGATGGCCCCGCCCCTTCCAGTCTTCCCACTGTAAAAACAAACCGTCCACGAAGGACGGCGGCTCATTCTGCAACCAAACGGCCAAAGAAGCGGCGCGTCCTTTAACCCACCGTGTGGTGTGTTCTCTCAATGCTGGCCAGTCTGGCCGTGAAGTTGATAGCACTCCGAGCGCAGCTGTACTAAACTTCCGATTCTCTTTTCCTTTGGCAAATGGCAGCGATTAAAATGGGGTAGCCCAGCTGGTGCCCCTCATATTCTTACTGGCTCTCTCACAGTTTCGTCCACCGGTCACAGGCTATAAAATTTCAAAATGCCACGAAATGTCCACTTCTATTAAAATTACAAGCCAACTAAGTGGGACCCAATGGAAACCACCTCCATCACAACCAAATCCACGAAGAAGCAGAGCTACCCACCATGCCGCCGCCCTGTTTGGAGAACGAAAAAGAACGGTTTTTGCTCTGCCTGCAAAACTTCAGAAGACTGGAGTCCTAAAGGCTAGAGATTTAGATGTAATAACGGCTTCCCTATACGGCCATCAATGAGTCACACGGCTCTGGTTTTATTGACACAACAGACAACGCTGTAATTTAATCACATGCTATGCAAAAGGTACTTTGGAATGACTGAAATCCGCAACACAAACGAAACCACATTAAACCGCACGACTGCTTTGAACACGGTAACATCCCGAGGGTCTTCAGTACCGGCCAACGGGTCAACGGGCTGGACGGCTCCTTCAGCCCACAAGGAGCCTCACGTTGACTCACACATACAGTCCGCGCTTTCAGGCGATCATCCAAAGCCTCCTCTTTGCATCCAGCTGGGCTTATTTTCCAAAGTTTAAACGCCAATATTTCCATGTTAGTGTTGCTATGAATATTACAATAAAAAAAATAAATAAGCATTAACACATTTTCCCAAGCACACTGCCAGAGAGGGCTAGAAAAAAAAAGCAGCAAAGAAAGCAGGCGTCTGTCAAACGCATACACTCTAAAGCTCCTCGGGTTCACTGCAGAGTTCATTTTGGGAGAGGATGGATTTAAGGATGCGAGGGGCTGTTCTGCAACAGAATACTGGTCATTTTTTAACCTAACTGCAGAAAAATTCAAATGAAATTGCAAAGCCGATGAGCACTTCTTTTGGGTTTCATGCACTCTTTACTATATTGAGCACACATGCACTTGGGAGACAACTTCATGGCTCATAAACGTAATTCCACTCCCAACCAGGGGATGGTGCGGTTGCCTAATGCCTCTTCTCTTACTCCCTCTGCAGAAGCAGTGATTGACAGTTGAAATATCAATGAGGTCACTTCTGCTTCCCGATAACCTGAATCCGCCTCTTCCTGCCCTCCAGAGTGAAAACCTGAATGGAGACATGTCTCCAAAAAAAAACACTTCGCTATTTTTTCAATCAGCCAATTATACGGGTTCATTATGGTGCCCCATCTCTGTTTTTGTGATTTATTCTTACAGAAGTGAACGTTGTTCCATCACAGTCTTAATATTTTTCTGTGCTCTTCCTCAAGAGGGTTTGCAATGTGATTTTGTTTGGGGTTCATTCTTATTATTTTGGGAATACTAGTTTGAGACATTGACCCCATTGTGGCCATCAGACCCGCTGACTGCTAAAACTCGAACATCTCGACCGACAGCTGTGTTCATGGTGTCATATGGACTTTCACACCCGGTAGAGATTTGACCATCAAGTTTTCACGAGGATAACGGATACTCAGGACTTCACTTCCCCCTTATTTGGCCGTCACACATGTGCACCTGGCAAGGGTCATCTAACTGACTTTAAATCGAGGTAAGCAGTACCACCCCAAAACGAGAGAGGATGCCATTACTAAACACAGCCTTCTTTTCTTTCCACAGTTCTGACAGGCAGACGCCTAGTGCCCACCTTCAGCCCCGAGATGGCCCCGCCCCTTCCACTCCGCACTTTATAAAAAAAACGAGCCGCCCATGGAGGATGGCGGCTCATTCTGGAACCAACCAACCAACCAACCAAGGAGGCGGAGCTTCCTTTAGCCCACAGAGAGTGGTGCATTTGCTTGCTGTTGGCCAAAGTGTACCTGGTTCATCATATCGAGGCAAGCAGTGCCACCCCACAACAAGGGGGAGGATGCCATCACTAACAGTCTTTTTCTCTGACAGACAGACCCTTTCACATTTAAAATGAGTCACAAACCTGCGGGACTTAAACAGCGGGTCACGACCCACAGTTTAAGAAACCACGTTCTAGAGGCTCAATCTTGAGGCCAGACACAAGAAGAATACCTCGGTCACAGGCTTCAGACTCCTCGCCCATTGTGCAGGACTGTCTCCAAGGAAAATCCTTCCTCTAAGCAGGTCGGCCCTGCGCAAACACTGGAAGCACAAATATTGGCAGCCTGAATGGCAGCTTCCTGTTCTATTTAGTGCACAATGAACCATAAATTATGCCAATTTTCTAGTTCAGATTTCACAAATGACAAAAACTTACAATGGAAAAAGAATTCCAATCCTGTGTCAGAATGACAGACAGACCGACCATATTTATTTATATTTAGTAGACATGTGGTGTACACACGATTTACCCTCACACATTTTATGTTGCAGGTCTCGAGAGAGAGATCTCTATAATCCTGCCAACTATACAATTTAGTGTAGTAGGCAGGATCTCTCTCTCTATACACACGTGTACATACTCGCATATATACGCATACACACATATACATGCACACATATATATAGAAATGTACTTGCATGTTTTACTTAGAAATAACATGGAGTGTCTGGCAAACAGTAAAGTAAAAACATATTTAATCTGATTGTGCCCAACAGATATTTAAGAAAAAAAAAAATGTCTTTAATTGGGACAGAAGACAAACAGGAACAGGCATCCTGGTGTTTTATAAGCTCGACTTCAAGGGCTTTTCAGGCTAATGGCTGCTATTATTTTAGAAGCCTTAACCTCACAGGCAAAAAAGGTCAGAGGAGCCCCGCAGCTTTTCCTCTGGCATACTTGTACAGTTAATAAGGCCACTGGGGAGCCGACTTCTAGATTATCAGCATTTTCTAAAGATACACCTCTTAATGAAGAGTTTAGAGGTTCAGATGGAAAAAGGGAAAAAACACAACCGAAGTCAGTCAGTGACCCGCAGCTCCATCCGCCCAACACTGAAGCCAATTACTGGAGTCCAGGGTGTCAGCAACAGGCTCACAAGTTGTAAAGCACTCTCTTTGCTTTATCATCATTTCTGGTTAGGACAGCGAGTTGGTGCAGGGACCCAACACAATCCCACACAATCAGTTATCGTCTATATGGAGTCTGCACGCCGTTCTCCACCCGCATCCCCAAAGATGCACAGGTCAGATTAATGGCCAGTTCTAAACTAACATTGTGTGGGTGCCTCTGTTAGAAAACTACAGTGTTATCGGAGACTGCTTAGAACTTCCAAGATGGACTGCAACTCGTAACTAGCTGGAACGAGATTAACGTTCCCTTTATGTGTTTAGCGAGGCAGGGTCCGACCCTGGACAGGACATCACAGAGGCAAGCTTATGGGTTAATACTGGAGATCCTGAAGGAGGATTCCTCATGTTAATACGATGAGCAGGAAAACACATTTAAGCTGCAGTGCTGCCATGAAGGAGCATGCTTGGAGATCAAAAGCATTAAGAACTTATTTCCTGAATTAGTTGGTGCCAGGAGTGGGACAGGAGGTTCACCAGGAATGGATCAGTCCATTTCATTTTGAGCCTCCCAATGGCCTCACTTATCCAGAACACCACCAAGTGACGTCTTCATAGACAAATAAAACACGCACTTGAGTAAGTAAACCATGTACAAATAAACTCCCTACCCCAGGTCCTTCTTGAAACCCTTTCATCCACTTTCACACAAGCAGCCCTCCCTTCCTCATGCCTCTCGAACGGACTATGTGGAGCGAACATCGGCACACGTCTTTCATGTCTTCACATTCAAGAAGCTATCCTGTTAGGAGGCTCCATCAACACGGGTATCCCACTTACAGCCGACGTTTACGAAGATAAACATCTGACCAATGCTCACGACTTTCCATACATAAAGCTGTGGTTTTACTTCTCCAGTGGACTTTTAGTTATGGGGTTGGTATGGACAAAGCAGCACCAAAAACAATCCCCAGGAGCGATGAGCTCAAAATGAGGAACTCTTGTTCGTCAGTGCTTATGGGGCCTCCTGTCTGTGGTCCACACCACACATCTTCCTTCTTCTTGAAATTTAGCTGGAGTTCAACATCTTCCATCACCAACATGATGTTCTCCGCAAGTGTGACATCCAGGGATGTGGGATCTGAACACACACCAAGGCCGTGTCCATGAAGAGGCTGAAGTGCAGTGGCCAAACAAACAACGCAGCCCCGATGGAGGAGAAGTTCCAACTAGGCAGGACACAATGCTGCTGTGTGGAGCTTAACATTTAAACTTTAACTACTCTCGCACAATCAGATAGAACTTGAATTTATTTTACATCTAATTTAGAATTTGATTCACCCACAGAATCCCAAAAAAAAAAAAAAAAAAAAAACAAAAAAAGTCTCTGGCTGTATGGATTTTCTTCTTTTCCCAACCCATTCCTTCAGTAGTATTTGAAACATTCCCGTCACTTGACTGCATACAGAAATCTCTAATGAAGTAAATCTAATAAACGCACACCTCACAATACTAAACTCAATTCTCCACATCAGATTGTAGGCTTTCAATTTTCCTGTGAAAA